>DF240048.1:105924-143077 GCA_000507305.1 Breviolum minutum Mf 1.05b.01 | reverse complement strand
GCGTTGTATCTCTGTGGATAGACATGGAGGAGAGTCTCCGAAGTGCTCATGCCAAAACTGCCCAACTGCAGGATCTATGGCAGAGGAGCCATCTGTTAGGAGTTGGCGCAACTTCCATGCAAATGACTCCTTGGGACAATCTAGGTAACGTAGTACTATCTTTTCAAGATCATGGGCTTGGACATACTTAGTTTGGCACCGAAGAGCCAATGGGCGTTTGGTGAGTTTCTTTCTAAATGCTTTAGCCTCTTGACTCTTCTTCAATCCACCTGGAGTTTGCCGGTGGTCACCAGACCACACCTCCAGGCAGGTAGCTAGGAAGGCGGTCAAACAAGAGAGAACTGTGAGCGCAGAGGTGGCACCATGCTATCAGTATTGAATGACATCCTGGCAATGGCAGCAGCCAAATTTGATTTCCGTATTGCTGGCCTTGTCATGTAACGCCAAACCAATCTCATTCTTCTTTTCTCGCACGATCTTGTGTCTTGAGATCGGCTCAATATCCAATATGATTATCTAGTTCCATTGTCATAGCCCACCCATCGACTCACCTTGCAACTGATCCATGAAGGCAGGTTCAGTTGTCGAAATGTTCTTGCCTTGTACCCACCTTCTCTTTGTTTTTTGTCTGAATGCTGCATGGCTCAACACCTCCGTTGTCCAGGCGGTCGCCCTTCTGTCAGCTACCAACGGGTTGAAAGCGTCGCCATATTATTAGATACAATTATTTTTGGTCCATTGTGCGTACATCACGATGTGCAGTCATTATAGCCGGGCTGGAGAATTTGAGATGGATCCAAGAGTGGTTTATAGATGGATCCAGTAGCAGTTGGGTGGATACATTGTTCGTATGGTTTCCCGCTGTGGCCCTTGTGGTAGAAGCAATCCGCAGGAAGACGACAAGGTCCCGACAGGGAATTTTTACAAACTGAAGAGATGGCAGGAGCAAAGCCCGGTTTTGCGTGTAAGTTGGACATGCCATGGGGGCAGTGTCCATGGGTCTTCCTCTGGCTGAGTGATGGTGTGGGTAGATGACTACACTTCGCGTGGTGGCATCGTTCTACTACGCAACTACAGTTACCTGCGTTACTTTGTACCAGGGCCTTATACCAACAATGCACAAGCTACCCTTGACAATGGACGTTTCGTGAAGGTGGAATGGACAGGTTTCATACTTCTGCGAAAGTCTGGGTACCTTCTCTGGTTTTTGTTTGTGGGTTGTGTTTGTTTTGTCTTCGTATTTTGGCGTTGAAGGTACCCGGATCTACTTCTTGCAAGTATTACAATGCCTGGAGCTAGCTTGGCTACAGGAAAAAAGAAATGGCAAACCAAGCAGGGTGTCTTCAGACGCAAAGTCTTTGTGGATGTGCGGGACGATCTTATGAGAGGCCAATAAAGAGGCCTGTGATGTTGGGAGTATCCAGTGCAAAGGTCTGCCCTTCTCTGGCATACAATGGAGGTAAGATGGAAGGCTTGCAAGTTGGACATGCTATGTGGGCATTGTCTATGGGTTTTCCTCTGGTTGAATGATGGTATGACTAAGTAATTACACCTCGTGTGATTTCGCTTAGCTTAATAAACGACCATGTGGTTATCTCACCAATATTGCATCGTTTTTCTATGCGACTACAGCTACCTGCATTACTTCTTACCAGGATATAATACCAATAATGGACAAGCTATGCTTGACAATGCGCGAATTTTGTGAAGGTGGAATGTCTTTCTACGGAAATTTGTGAGACCTGGGCAGAGAAACTATATCATAGGGTTGCGGATCGCGTCGGTTTTACCTTTTTCACCTAGTTATCTGGGTACCCTCTTTGGTGTTTGTTTGTGGGGTTGGTTTTGTGTTGGGTTTTTGTTTTGTTTTCGTGTTTTGGCATTGAAGGTATACGGATCTTTTGCTAATTCTTGCGAGTACTCTTTGATATTAAGAGCTTTGTTGATTAATAAGACCTGGAGTTAGATTGGTTCTGAGAGCCGGGGTTTTTTGCAGTTTGTCTTCTTTTATATTTTGCGCAATCTGGGTATTATTTGTTTTTGTTTTTGTTTTTGGCTTGTGTTTTTTGGTTTATTTTTATATATTTGGTTTGGTTTTTTATTGCTTTTATTTAAATTTATATTGAATTTAGATTTTTTCTAAATTATGGATGGGATCCTAAATATGGTATTTTTTATTATGTTTATGATAAATATTACTATTATTATGATAAATATAATATGGGATTAAAAAAAAAGTATAAAAATTATTTTAGTAATATTTTAATTTTTAAAATTTTTAGTATATTTTTAAATTATANTCATTTTATTTAAAATATATATATAAATAATATTAATATATTAATTATAATTAAATAATAATATATTAAATTTCATTATATATATAATTCAAAAAATATATAAATTTATAAATAAATAAATAAAATAAAAATATCTATTTGATTTTATTTTCCTATATATTATATATAAATATTATATTAATATTGATATTGATATTGATATAAGAATTAGTATCATTAGTTATTATATTGTTACTACTACTGCTGCCACTGCTACTACTGCTACTACTACCAATTACTATGAATTACTGCTACTACTACTGCTACTACTACTACTACCACCACTACTACTACTACTACTACTACTACTACCACTACTACTACCACTACTACTACCACTACTACTACCACTACCGCTACTACTACCACTACTACTACCACTACTACTACCACTACTACTACTACCACTACTACTACCACTACTACTACTACTACTACTACTACTAGTAGTGCTACTACTGCTACTACTGCTACTACTGCTGCTACTGCTGCTGCTGCTGCTACTACTACTACTACTACTACTACTGCTCCTCCTCCTCCTCCTCGTCCTGCTGCTGCTGCTGCTGCTGCTGCTGCTCCTGCTACTGCTACTGCTCCTGCTGCTGCTGCTGCTGCTGCTGCTACTTCTACCAATTACTATGAATTGCTGCTATTACTACTACTGCTGCTGCTGCTGCCACTAATTCAGCCAAAAAAGTCCGGATTTCCAAAGTTTGCCTATTCAAAACTTTCATACGGTGTTTAAATTCTGGTCCCCCCCAAACATTGCAAAGGGTAACCCACCAGGAAGATCCCAGTTGCTCAATAAAAAACCCCGGCTCCCGAGAGCAGTACTACTAATTACTACTACCAGTACTACAGAGCCTTCAAAATGAGCATACCTCCACTTTTTAGGACCCCCCAAGGAAAAAACAAATTGGGGGGTTATCGTTGCCATGTCGACACTATATATCACTGTATGTAGGGGTAGGTTTTTTGAGCGTTTGAATATTCCATCAGATTTGGAGTATGCCCCCTACGAGCCAAATCTTCTGATTATGATTTGATAACCATTTAATCTGAATTGACCCCCGTCAACCTGACGATTACATTATGTGATCTCTAGCTATTTTGACGGGTGGATATTGTTTATAGGTGATTTATAATATTTACATAACTTTTGGGGGGGGTTGGTGGCTAAAGGGGTGGGGATACTATCATAGAATTCGTCAGTTTATTCATGGCTTTTAATTACAATGCAAGATTTGCGATCAGCATACCTCAGATTCTCATCATTCGATTGTCAGAAACTTTGTTTTATGGATGAAACATGATGAAATCGTGTATGTTCACAGTAAAATGTTGGCTGTCTTTCGACTCCTCTTTGTTTCATTTTGGGAAAATGCTGCGTTCCAAGTGACGCTTCTTGGCACCTCATCGCATCGGCGAAAAATCCAGTGTACATCTGGAACTTCTATGACGGCAAACATTTGATAAAATTTGCTGCCAGCATCACAAGTTACAATTAAGTTAACATCACTATAAAGAGTGCAACATAGTGCAAACTCTTCACAACTCTGACTGCTTGGCAATGACCAAAATGACGGTCAAAGGACTCCATGGCTCCATCATTTAAGTACCAATCGCTTACCAACCAACATTCTTGCCCTAGGATCCATGTCTATTGTCATTGTTCTAGGACGTTCCAAAGATTACAACATTGCATACCCAAAACATACTTGGAATGCAGTATATCCAGTACATCCACATATATCCACCGTCCATCACTCTTCCAAACCAAGCCACGGCTTGCAGTTTTTTGTGCTTGGCTTCGAGGAACTTCTTTGTATCCTGACAACTTCCCCAAGGCCTCCCCAGCCTCCCCGGCTGTTTGAATATCATACACTTTCACACCTGAAAACCTGAGATGAACTTGCATCTCTGCCTGGTTGAACTGAGTATATACTGTGGCAAAATCTTTGCACAAGGAATCCAGTTGGCCTGAAGGAAGTTGGAACATGCTGCTTGGCGTAGATGTCAGCGTGAAGCCCTGAAAAGAAGCCAGGTTTTTCAAAGTGTTTTGGCAAAGCGTTCCTTGAAATGCTCTAGAACACAAGAAACATCAGGTCAGCAAAGCGAGAAATGAAGTCCTGACAAAAAAACCAGCTGCTACCCAGTATGTCTTGCTAGTGACCAAGGCCCAAAATGTTCTTCTGAACGGAGATTTATGCACTTCTGCTGCCTCAAAATGTCTGTCTACACAGGCATCGGAAAAAATGCAAGGATTAAGACAACCTGAGCCCTCATGTTCGACTGTGCTTTTTTTGGAAGACCGTGTTTGGTGGTGGGTATTGCGTCGTTACGGTGCTGCCTGCAAATCGCTTGGGTGTTGCGGGGCTGTTATGGTTTCTTGTGCTTTCAATGACCAGCTGAAAGCAATTGCCACTTAAAAAAGCCTGCGCACATCCGCCCCGCTCTCATATTCTGCACGGTGTGGACGCTTATTTTTGCGAAGGTTTGGGCTTTCTTCCAGGTTTTTGCTCGTGCACCGTCTTTAAAAAAAAGGTGTTGGATTCGAAACATTGAAGTCATCCATCCAACTCCGTTCCTCCATGTGCATAGTGGCTCTGATTGCCAAGTTCACAGGAATCGCAGCTCGTACTGGAAACACATGGCCGCCTGGCTGCATTCAGCGCGGCCAATCGGATGGCACATATTTCCATTTCCACCATTTTTCAGCCATGCCTTCAACAGCTTCTCCATGTGCGGCCTTAAATGTCAAGATCAGATTTTCATGGAAATGATGGAATGTACATTCAATTTCATAAATCCATTGTGATCCATAGTCATAGTTGTGGACGTGTTAAGTAGGTGTAAGTAGTACCCTAAGATAACCTAAGGCTACCTATCTCTGCCTATACCTCAAACGGATGACGGATGGGCATATTCCGGTCCTCCGCAGATCGTCGGGCATGCTTGGCCGCATCCTTCAAGCTCGGGCTTTCGATGATCTCCTGGTGAAGCTGAGGAGCACCGTTAAACCTCCGGTAATCTTTACGTGTGAAAAAACCCGCTGCAAGTTTTTTTTCAAATAGACCCTTAGATTCACTCCACGATTTGTCATATGAGGTGCCTACTAGTTACCAGTACTTAGTCCTGGGGAAAATTTCGGTTACTTTTATTGTTTTTTTTGGTGAAACAACTCAGCGCAGCCAGCTGCTGTTGGATACCGGTAACCGTAAACCCCCCCGGGGCTTCTCCCACCTTGAGGCGCTTCATTGGGCTGTGCTCTACTGCCAAGGTGTCCAGCACCTTAAGGAATCGTCACGGATGCCGATATCTCCAATGAAAAAACATCCCTTTTTGGGACCGATACTCCAAAAATGTGAGTGTTATTTAGTGTTTATATCTTGAGTACTCTGTTTGAATTGTACTCAAACATATGCAATGTATGTGCTTAGTGGATTCTATGTCCTGGGTATGTTCTTGCTGTAGATACTGAGTCAGCTTCCAGCTTCACACGCAAAATGCTTTCAAGTTGCTGGCAGAAATTGTTCCATGTCAATAGGGAAGTCTGTTGCGAGCCAAACCTGGTCTGAAGACAAATTGTGCAAAGTCCGGTGAAATACATTGATGCCATGAACTCACAGCACAAAAAAAAATCTCAGAGCTTGCTATAAAATGTCTGACCACATTATGAAAATGCATCAGTTTCCACCATCATATGATGAAACAAAATGTGCAAACATTCATCCGGTCTCCAACTTATGCAGCTCAGCAGCGCTGCCCGAGACACGATGGCTTGAGCAACCAAGCCTGTACAACACACCAAGGTGGTGGATCCCACCGGTTTGTTTCGTGTCTCCAAATCTCCAGGGTCTAAGCATGATGAGGGGATTCTAACACACCCAAACGGCCCAAAGACACCTGAAAAAATGTTTGGGACTGTGCCTGTCTCTTGCTTCTAGTGGGCGGCTGGGCGCTGGTGTCACAGGCACGGGGCCATGTGGTGTTGATGGCTTCTCCACAATGGGCAAAGGACCATTTTCCTGGGGCCAGTGGTCCAATACTTCCTGAAGCATCATTTCAAAGTGTGATGGAAACAGGCACAAAGCTGGAAACATATTTGCCCTTGCCAGCTAGTACCTGTAAAATCTGTAACCCGCAGAATTTGAGATACAAATTCACACAAATACCAATGCGTATCAACTTCCGCCAAGCGTCCGAGTGAACCGACCCACCATCAGATTCAAGGTCATCCTCGGTGAAAATCGCATGGGATGAACTGTATGGGATCCACGGTGAACCGTGTCGTTCCGTTTCTGCCGGGGCGCTCCAAACCCAAAACCATGGTCTGTTGTAGATGCATGTGAAACCTGGCTGTGAAGCGGCTTGCTGAATCCTTTATACTTTATTCATTTCCCACTTGACACGGTGACACGGTGGTTTCCCGGACCCAAAAAGATCCCAACATCGCAAACTTTGACAATCCTCGATTCCTGTCCCATGCTTGAATCTTGAGGAAATGGCCTTCAAGGACTCTGATTGCTCCTGCTTCGCAGCTTCAAATTCGCGACGCAGCTCGGGTAGACATGCATCTGCTGGCAGTGGCCGGCCGAAATATTCTTGGAAAGTCACATCCTGAATACGCCAACCTGGACGGGTTGTCAAGCAGTGGGAGTTGTCAGTGGGACATGAACATGATATTGAAGTCTTGTGTTTCTTGAAGGTGTTGAAACCTTTCAAACTTGGAAAACCTTTCGAACCTTTCCGCTTTCCTTCTGCTACAAAATGCGTTTGTGATTTGCTTCCCAAAAGTCCAGCCACACCTTTCTTTCGGAGCGTCATACCTCAGTCGCCAACCCCCCCAACATGGAAAGCCCTGAAAAGCAGCAGCAAAAAATAGCAAAAGTTGCGTAGTGTGATGACTGTCGTCAAGTTACCCAGCTCACCCTTAACCTCGTAGCGCATGCAAGTCCAGCCTCAGCAGTTTTTTGAAAAAAAACTTGAAAAACTTGGAATCTCCAAGCTCCCTAAATGATTGAAAAGGTGTGGATTCCGGGTGCCCAGCCATTGATGTCACAAGGGCCAAGCACAGAACCCAGCCAAGTGGTAGATTCTGACACTTCCAAACTGGCGATGTTCCTGGCAGCAGGACTTCCAATTTTGAAGTCACAGCACACCCCTAAGCCTGATATGAAACGATGTATATATATATATATATGTATATATGTATACAGTACATACGCAGCCTGTTGGTAAAGTGGTTGATTTGTAATTGTTTTGTTTTTTTTCAATTGCAAAGAGGACTAAGAGATACTAGTAGATTGAACAAAGTGGGAAGAATTGAGACAATCAACACGTAGCGCACCGGGGACCAGAAATATTCATGCCGAGAGTCATGTCCCACTGCATGGCATCTGCTTTCACCAAGTCTTCTACCACCGCAGCTGCTTCTTCACCATCAAGGCCCTGCGTCATGTCCACGATAATTTCTTTGTCCTTGCACAGATCAGGATCAACTTTGATCTTAAAGGACCAAAGGACTTGCCTTTCACTTACTTCTCGTGGTTAGCATCAGAATCAATGAGCCATTTTTTGGGGCCCTGTGAACATCAGAATCATGTCCAGTGTCCAGTGTCCCATATTGTTGCAAAGGCTCATGATTCACCAAGAAGAGGCCACGGGACGCCTGATCCTTGACACCATCCTGACTCAAACTCCTGAAGCGAGTTTGACACATCACAGCATGTGGGTGCCTCTACGTTAAAAAATGGTGGCAAAAACAATGCAAAAACCACGGCTTGAGACAAGCCGTGGAGTATGGAAGCTGGGATCCATGAATTCAAAAGCCAGCCACAGAAAATGCCAAGGATCTCTCCACGAAATAATGTACTCAAGTTCCGTCTTTTGCTGAACCTGAATCCTTGGAATGGACCGTGGCAAGGAGTTGTCCAGCTTCACAAATCCAACATGAACTGTCGAGTTGTGCTTAGGGTTACGTCTCCATTTAATGTCGGCTTGTCTTCATGGGGATGTTGGAACTGTCAAATGAAATGGCTATGCATGGCTGTGCAACACTTCTTAATTCTTATCAAACATTGCTAGCTCCCTGGTCTTGGCATCCAATTGCCTATCCCTGGCCCTCAAAAGGTTCATATCTGTCTCCTATCATTACATATTTTCAGTTTCTCCAAGCTTCTTTTCCAGGAGGCCAAGGTTGAGTCCAAACGCAAGCAACTCCCCTGCTTCCCTTAGACAAATAGCCAGCGTGACTTGAGTGATTTCTTCGCTGTGGAATGGAACATTCCTTTCGCATCCCAGGCTTCAGAATCGCTGAACTGCAGGCAGGCGACGCACAAGTATTACATCCGAAGGTGCTATCTTGCTTAGCAGCGGAATCACAGGTGACTCGAATGCCCAGCGAATGCGACACCTGAAAAACACACAGATAGATCTGTGTTTTTCAAACCAAAAACCCCTACAAGTGCAGCTATGAAATTTTCGACCTTTCGATGGCAAAACACACGACGTGGACTTCCATGTAGATAGAAAGTCCAAGCAACTCAAAGTCTGGAAGAAGCTGCAAGGACTTTGCAATGGAGGCCAAACGCACATCCCATCTCTTCCGAAGATCCTTTCTAGTGCTTGGGATGTCGGTGAATCAACCAATCCACCAATCCCAAAAATCATAAAGTCATGAAGGAATTTCTGCAGATGTCAAATATGTTTCAAGATTGTCTGATGATGATTGCTTCAGGAACACTGTGTCACCCATGTGCCTTCTGTGCAGCATCAAACAAAGTTCGGACCAGCTGTACATCGGCACGGCTCACCGCCTGCAAGGTGTTGCCACCGAGTGCCATGAGCATCCCAACTATGAAGCTGTGGAATGCATTGCTGATGTACAGCTTGTCTGAAATCAAAGAAGCACAAATTTTTGAAATTAAGAACATAGGGAGACTCACAAAAAAAAGCTGATCATGATTAAAAAGTCGCCTCATCTAAAGGTGACCAACCAGCATTTGATCGTTGCCTCGGCTGTGCACCTGGACAAAAGGAGGCGATGTGCAAACTCACTAAATCACTGGTTTTTGTTGGGCAATCGCCAAAATTTGTGCAAACCTATCCAAAACTCGATGATTCTCATGGGATTCTCTCAAAAACCCACGGAAAAAAAACAAGGGCCTTGAGTCAACAAGCAGTCCACCATTTGGGAATACTCCTGTGACCGTGGCATGAGCTCAACTGCCAACATCAATGGTGTGACCTTAGGGAACACTCGCCAGGTGAGGATGAACCGAAACGTGGAATGTTTTGCCAAATTTATCCAGGCAACACCATGGACATCTGCAGCATTCACATCCTTAAGCACCAAACGGTTCTGCTCAAAGTGAGGTTGATGTCGGATAATGCTGGGGATACTCAGGATACTCTTCACTTCAGAAAACCAGCTCAGCATGATTTACCCTGTTCATGTTAATCACTCGACAAAAACATATCAAAAGTGTGGGTTGTGAGTACAATCAGTGTCCTTCCAAAAATAGTTTTTCGACATCTTTGGCCGTCTGCTCATCACTTCAAACAAGCTTCAGCACGGCGCGCCAGCAGTTCTTGCACTGCATGGACATCTCCAAGCCAGACTGCTGCATGAAGCTCTGGCCTTGCAAAAATCACGGTCACAAACCATGTAGAATGACATTTGTCGTTTTTTTTGTCGTATTTATATAGTCGAAACATTTCAACAAGGTGAACAGGAATCCAGTAAGAAAGGCTTGGCTAGCGGCTAGCAGGGTCATTTCCAAAACCAAAAAATCTATAATGTGCGAATAGATTCAAACAGCGGAAATCGACCTGCATTCTGTGCAAATCTCAAAAATCCCACTGGCGCAAAACTGAGTTTGTTACTCTGCGGGTATTTCTTGCAACTCCTCCTGCTCCTCACAGGTTTCGTCCTGAGCACGGCCCAACGTTCACGTGCATGCAGCACGATACTGGCATTGATGGTGCCCTGCTGCATCCTTTGGGTGATTTCATCCACTCAGCTTGCTGCAGCAGGTTCTGAGGGTGGTGGAGGAGAGGTGTCACGCAGTGGACAACGAAGTGGAGGTGAAAGGAGGTGCCTTTGTCCAACCACGACCTTTAAATGACCTTTTTGTGTATCAAAGTGCAGCGAAGACAAAGCGGTACTATGCTTGTGACTCTTCTGGACCTATACATCGGTCTACAGACACACGCCATGGCGGCATGACAGCATCAGGTTTTGCTTTTGCGGACTGAGATTTGCAACATCTCCGTAGTATTCCTGTTGTAGACTGGATTGTTTTGACATATCTTGATCTTGATCATCTTTGATCAGATCCTGGCATTGTCCTTTGGCTGCATATTTTTTCAACATGATGTCTTTTGTGTGTGGCCTTTTGGTGAGTACACCATATCGCCGGACCGATATATCGAAACGTCAGCAATACTGGGAACACTATAAACAAAAAGAGGATAAACTAGTCATCCACATGTGCCTCAATCTTTGTTTCCTTTCTCACACACTGATGACATGAATTCGGGTGCATCCCTGCAAGCTATTGGCTGAAGATTTAGGTGTGACCGGTCATGGAATCGCATAATTTGCTTCCCCACAGCTCCAAAGACCGAAGTTTTTATCGAGCGATTTGATGGTTGATGATTATGAAACGTACAGGACCCTCACATAAGTAATACAGGACACTTGAATCAGAAAGATGTGTCTACGAAATGGTAGACGGTCTACATGAATAGAAAGCTGATGATTCCTTCTGCCAAATTGCTTGTTTATTCCTAAGAAAACAACGCATACTCGCATTTGTTGTTCGTTGATTCTCCCGGTTGGTCAACATCCAGCTTGTGAAAATATCCCCCAAACCCTGATTTCCTTTGCAAATGGCAAACATATATTCAAGATTATTCAAGATGATTCAAGTACCTCCAGAAAATACGACAGAAACAAAAAAACATGCAAAAATTCCACAATGATCAGTAGAATCAGCAGAACATCCTACTCTTCAAATTGCAGAACAATCTGCACCCGTGTCAGAAACATGAAGAAGAAGAAGAAGAAGAAGAAGAAGAAGAAGAAGAAGAAGAGAAAAAGACAGAGAAAAAGAAGAAAAGACAAGAAAAAACGAGGAGAATAATGATTGAAACAAAAAGACGAAAAAAAAGAGACAGAAGAATAAGAGGCAAATAATAAGACTCATAATAATAAACAGAACAAAAACAAGAACGAACGCAAGAATCAGAAACAGGAACAACACCATCATCATCATCATAATCATCATCACCATTGTCACCTAAGCAACATGACGACAATGAGAAAAATAACAACACCAAGACGCACCTTTTGTGATCCTGCATGAGGAACAAAAAGTGTTTCTGGTCTATTACCCAATACTGCTTTGCAGATAGATTTGGGTCATGGTTACAACCAGATGCAAAGAGACCCAAAACTGATTGTTCATGGTGAAACCAAAAACGTATAGTCTAGTATAGAAAACGGTGTTTAGTTACAGTTCGCATGTAAAAACACTTTAACATCTAAAGATCGATCAAAATCCTTGTTACAGACTTCGTTTTTTGGGGCGGGATGAATTGGATCTCTTTTGCAATTCAAAGCGTCGTTGCAGACGATTCCAATTCATTCTATTCATTCATTGTCACGTCCTGCACTCAGCGCCTCATGGTGACCATCCTGTTGGAGCCAATCAATGAACCTCAGCGATGGGATTTTGTCGCCGTGGGAAACGAAACAAACCAGTCGTGTTTTAACCAAGGAGCTCATCCACATCAATCTTGTAGTTCTTGTTCTTGTCCTGAAGAAACCAAGAAGACAGATGCCAGAAAGTGAAGAACATATATCTTATATCTGGTTTAACTAACTGCCTGGAACCTGTCTGGAACCTTGAAAAAAGCAAATGTATGATCAAATATCTGAAAGCTACTGTCTGACAGGGTGCCCGTCATCTTGACAGGCGCAGCAACACGACTGGAGCTGGGGGGAAAAGAACAACCTGAATTTTGCTTCTCAAATTTGTGTAAGTCACCTACAATATTGCCATTGCTGGTCTCAACACCAAAACTTGACCCCTACTCACACATACACTTCACATCTGACTCTTCACAACTCAAACCACAACTTGGCGAAGAGTTAAGTGCTGACCGTACCCAGGCTGGATTTCATTCACCCAGTTGATACATTCATCTTTACACCTATCTGAATTTCATAAGGCCTTGTCTTTTGGGAAATATCTCAGCCACGGACAGTCTGTCGGATGATGGTGTCGATCCTGAGACTGCCACGGGTCCAGGATCATCTTCGAAAATAATGGTTCAGAAATCCGGCGAGAACCAGTTGATATGGTAGTTTATCCCAATATTTAGAAGGCTTCTTACATCCCAGGTGGTGCAAGATTTCTAAACCATCAAACAGTAGCTGTAGCGCAAGGCGTTTGAGATTTGAATACTGGTTCTCTCTGTCTTGCTACTGAGTCTCTCATCATCCTTGATGCCAACTTTCTTCCTCAGCAATCTCACTGGGAAGTACATGACCGAGATTCTACAGAAAATAATCCAACATAATCCTCTCAAAAAAGATGAACCGTGCACAGAAAGAGCAGCCGATTCTGGAGGAATCATTAAGATACACATCGACTATCAAATTGCACATTGCTTGAAGATGAATTTCACTGTCATGCTAATTTATGAGGTGTTCAACACGTCTGGACTGGCCTTTATTTGTCTCCAAATGATTATGAGTCACAGAAAAAGCGACACAAAAAAGTTAGCTACATATCTCTTGAAGCAAAAGACGATGAGATCCAAAAGCTGTTGACATTTTTTGTCAAGGAGCAGAATCTCAACAAAGCGGCCAATAGACAACGCATCATCCATGTCTTTGGCTGAGTGAAACCTCATGCTGCACTTTCTTGCAAAAACCAAATAAATAATGAGTAAAGGGAAGAATCATTGACCAACTTGGAAATTTTTGACATAACGACGGGCCGGTATTTTATTGATGGAGATCTCAAAATATCTCAATTGCGTTTGGTTTTTATCAATTTTATCAAAACCAAGGTCCGGTAGAACGCGCCTAGCTTTTCTTGTTTCCTTCCGTACTGCTCTCATGCCGCCAGTTTGCCCAGCTTCGGAATTCAGTGGACCTACATACAATTGGTATGGCAACATACAGTTGTACATATACATTGCGCCAGCATCTATTGTATAGCATCCACCCATCTTTACAAGTTCAAGGAACGTTAACATACCCCCACCCACCCACCCACCCACCCACCCCGCGGACAAAGAGCTTTGCGTTATGTGCCTGTAAAAACATATCCCGCAGCCTCCTGAAACAAAAAAGCTAGCGACCCCAAAAAATCACCCCGTAGGTTGACGTCCCCTGACGTCATTGTAGGTGATATACTGTACCGTAGTTTGACCAAACACGTGCTTACCTTGATTTGCCCAAAGTGACGATTATGATATAGGATGACGATATATAGTATATAGTAAATGATGACAAATGATGATAAACGATGATAAATGATGATGAACAATGATAAACGATGACAACTAATGATAACTCATGTTGAATGATGATGACTGATGAATGATACATATGATGATGATGATGATGATGATGATGATGATGATGATGATGATGATGATGATGATGATGATGATGATGATGATGATGATGATGATGATGATGCTGCTGCTGCTGATGATGATGATGATGATGATGATGATGATGAGTTAGCCGGATGCTCATGAGGATGAGAGACATCCAAGTCATCCGTATAGTTCACAGCCAATTTTCAGAATCGGTTTTTTCGCAACATTCTGTTGCTGCATTGCAACCCTACTAAGCTTCGCGCATCTCCCTCAACTTGCTTGTATCACCTCTATGTACAGCAGGTGCATGTTTCCAGCATTGGCATGCCATGTTATATGATACATAATTCATAACATGTTACATGGTTGGCAACATATCCTTGAGAATCTAACTTGCTTTTCTTAGTTGATTCAACCTTTTTATACAACAACTTTCAACCGGATCTCAGATCCAGGCCATGGATCGGCTCACGGCCTGGATCCTTCAAGCCCATGCGGATGCAGTAGTCTGAAAACTCCTTGAAGAGGATGCAACCTTAGCTGATGAAAAAAGTACAAAAACCGGCGCCGGTCTGGGCCTTCCAATGCAAAAAGCTCTTGATTCCCGAAAGACGTTTCGTCGCAGGGTTCTTCTAAAGATTGTTGGCGTATAAGCATCATCCCACACATATCCATTCAACACGTATCCTGTCCATACGTATCGTTTCAATACGTATCCCTTCAATACGTTTCCCACCAATACGTATGCCTTCAATACGTATCCCTTCCGTACGTATCCACTCAATACGTATCCCTTCAATACGTATCCATTGAATACTTATCCATTCAAAAAGTTTGCGCCAGCAGGAATGGCAATGAGTATGAGTATCATTGCATGTCATTTCGTACCATTGCTACTCGGCGGGAATGGCAATAAAAATAAAAACTTTGCTCAAAGTGGGCGAATTTAGTTGCAGAAGCGGAGCAGAATGGTCAGCAATGGTTGAAAGACCAGCTGGTGCAAAGGCATCTGAAGACATGCTGCAATGTCGTCAGATTCCTTTGCGCCAGCTGGTCTTTCAAGCTGTTACGTTTTATGAGAGCATATTTGAATTACATATGTTCATGTTCAAGAGAACATGCTACGTATACACAGCAATGCCTCGTTCTTGGTCCCCTTTGGCGGAGAAGTCCAACACTTCAGCTTGATATCATGTGCTTGCTTGCAATTCTTCACTACAGAAGCATATGTGTTTATTGCTTCTTTGTTGCTTCAAGGCACATGCGCAGCTGTACCGGATGTAGCAAAATAACTTTTGTGCTGCGTGGATAGAAAAAGATTTGCTGCATGCATTGGGCCATCGTTCTTTCGGGCCAGAGTGTGGTCTAGTTTTTTTAATGCGACTTTTGCAATCATCCTGAAGCACAGCCAATCTCGAATTCACTGTTCGGACGTTCAATCCCACATTCACTTGAGTATCTTTGATCAGCACCGATTGCACTCTCGTTTGGTTTCACTTTCTGCAGGAAGAAAATGAGCTTCGGACCACCTTGATCTTCATCGATCCTAAAACAAGAACTGCATGCTGATGTTGATGAGAGGCTGCACATGCAAGTGTGTACTGCCATTTGATTGCTAAGACTTGCGAAAGCTTCCAAGAGTGTGTTCCGTCACGCATTGGATATTGAAAGGTCAAGCACATTTGCTGTACAGTAATTGAAATTAATTGAGTACAACGCAACATGTCCGAACCTTTGAACCTGCAACATTACCTGGTCCTTTGCCGAGTGTCTCATTGAAGAGCGAATATCCTGGCATGATCATCGGCCCACACTTGTCCTCCATCCTGGAGCAATGAGTCCAAAAGTGTAGTTTTTAGTGCTAAAGATTTGGTTTGGATTGTTTGGTGTGAACTTTCCATCAAAAATTGAATGGGACCTTACCAACGGACCCCTAAGTAAGGTGCTAGAGATATTAGATATTCAGGTTTAGGGGTCCGTTCAGTGGGTCCGACCGTTGGAGATTTCTTGGGAAACTTGGACTGGCAGTCTGAACAGGTTCACAGCTGCTGAGATCTATGGTGTTTTTTGGGCCGAGGCACATCTCTGGAGTCACCTCCGATAAAACCAGTAGCAGGGTGAAGGCTACGCAAGGGGTGACCGATTTCTACCCTTTGAAAAAACATTCCTTTATTCTGATTACAAACTCTGAAACTGAAATGATAACTGGTTTTATATACTGGTAACTGGTTGCTAAAGGGAAATTTAACATCCAAACATCTTGTTACAGTTCTATCACCTTAGGCAATACCATCGATTCATGAATAGTCCTTGGAACAAAAAGGAGACAACATACTTCCAATATCTCTTTCTTCTGTCCTGTTTTACCAATCATTTGTTCAAGCATTTTTCTGGAACCGTTTCGAAAAACTGTGGAAACCGATCTGGTCGGAACACCATCACTACCAGGGCACCTTGATTCCGACCTTCTCTGCTTTGCCAGAAGCGATGAACTCGGCAAACTCCTGAAGTTTTTGTAGGTTGAAAAAGTCGGAAGTGACTGGTACTAAGATGCTGTTACCTTGACACCTCATCCCGAAGGTGTGGTAAAATTTTGAACCCAAAAACTTGATGACACGACTTGAAAACAATCCAAAAACTGCTGCATCTTGACACATCCAGAATTTCTCTTGATGGCCTTGCAGTCAATGCGACGATCTTCATCTGCATCGGCCATATCTTGGAATATCAAATACCTTGTGGCAGGCCACCGCGAACACAAGTTGTTATATTACCAAAAGATACAACAAATGGTTAAAATACACTCTGATATCTCTATGTTTCCCATGTTCTTTAGCAACCCATTGAAGGAAGCAGCCAGGAATGACACTTTTGGACCTGAAGGTCTGCCAAGGATTAGGTACTGGCCCGTGTATCCAAGGAACATTTCGAAGAACTCGTGCAAATATTGGATCCTCAAAGAGGAACAACCAATGTGACACTTGCGGTGCTTGCCCGCACACGCAATCAAAAAATAGACAACCAGGGTGTGACCGATGTCCGAGACATTACCAATACCAGCAAGGGTCTTCATTATGAAATATGTACACAACTCTCAGGATTTGTTTGTCTTACACTGCTAAGCCTGGGATATATGACTCGTACTCGCTTTATTGTTGTCCACAGCTTGAGATGATTTGAAGTGCCTCCATGATGTATCAAAAAACAAGCATCTCAGCCGTGGTTAAGTTAAATTCACATTTTTGTTTTGGTCCAATTGCCAAGGAGATTCAATTTTCGGAACTGTTCCCCTGGCTTCACATAATCTTTTTCATGCTCACGGAACCTCGGCGATCCAACGGCGATTTTGTGGGAACTTAGTGTCATCAATGCAAAAACACTGCAGAGTCAATTCCAATATTGCAAGCATTCAACATCTCATGAGTATCGAAATATTGGGCGAGTGTTTTGATCCGCAGCTGGTCAGTAAATTGTCAATCCGAACAGGTTGCGAAGTCATCTTGGATGCTGACGCTGCATTGTCATTTCGAGCTGGTTGTCCTTGGCTCATCCCCAAACCCTGAAGTACTTTTAGCCATGAAGGGTTTTCAGAATGAAAAACATCTCCAATACAAATACATTACTAATATGGTTTGCCATCCCTTGCCTTTCCAAAAACACCATAGATTGCTCCCAAACCACAAATTCAACTGGTTGTTAAGATTGATGGATAGCCAAGCTTCGACCGGTAGCAGCCAAAAAAGCTCGAATAATGGCAGGTTTGGCCTCGTTAGTTAAGCAAGGAAGATGTTGTTGATGACCCGTTATGGCTGCTGTTTTGATAGAATATAAGAGCAACGGACTTACACTTAGAATATATAAATTTAAGTGGGTTGATATGCTAAGTGCAGCATATCATGATGAAAACGTATTATGCATCATGTATGATAATTGTTCTGAAAATTCAAGGCTCTTGCAACCAACCAGGGAGCCATGGCGGAACAACCACAAGTCATGATGAAAACGCCGCTGCAACTCAAGTTCCCAGTCCAAGCTTCGTTGAAGAGAGCAACACAACCCATGACCTCCGGAAGGGCCTGTGCAAATGGCAGCGAAATGATTCATGATTATATATGGGTGTTTCCTTAAATGATGGTACCCCCCCCAAAATGATCATTTTTATAAGGAAAACCCAGGGTTGTTGGGTACCACCATTTTAGGAACCCCCCATATGATTATATAATTTCCCCGAAACCAATGACCAATTCTCAGCTCTTTCTGGCTTTCTGAACCGTAAGCTACTACGCAAACTTGTCACTGATTTGAAGATTTGAACCCCTCCCCCACCACAAATGTGTTTTTTTCTCCATCAAACCAGTTTCTTTTACTTGGAACCTTGTCAATCTCAGCGAGGCTGAGCTTCCCGTTGTGATTGATATCCTTGGATGCGAAACTCTCAGATCTGGAACACCCATTGGTGCACCAAGTCATTCCAAGTATCAATGAGTTTGAAGAGTTTCTCTCTTTCTTCCTCCTCCTCAAGTTCAGAACTGGGTAACTGGTGACTTCCACTTGTACACCTGAAATAACACAATCGTTTTCATTGCTGTACAACATAGTACAACCATTGGTCATTACCACTATTCATTTTTTTCAAAGCAATGATTCTGTCTGAAACACAAACTCTGATGTTGCCGATGTTATCCACACTTCCCAATAACACAAAAATATTTTGCAGGTCGCTGGTCCTCAGGAGTTTTCTGGAATTTCAACTTGCCCTGCATTTGGTCCACTTCAGAACGTCCGAGGGCCACCCAGCGGGCGGCACCAGTTGCACCTTAGACGTGAAACGATGTACAATAAGAGTAGTACAGAGACACATCAGCACAAGAAAGAACAAGCAAAGAATAAGATTATATAACAATATTGGATAATCAAGAACAATTGTATACAATTGTAAATGGTTCTCCAGAGATCGTTCAACAAGCTGGCTTCTGAGACTCATGAACTTTGCTTGAAGACAAAACATCTGAAACACCAGGTGGTGTTTTCAACATAGGGTGCAAACAACAATTAGTCAATTTGGAGGAACCCAACCAAGAGTTAAACAAGAAATGTTTGAAACTCAAAACCACCACCCAGTGATTTCCTAATCTCCCAAAACTCTGAGGTTTTGTACCAGTATTCTCAGGATTTTCCGTAGCCTTCCAAGCACCAGTGTCCTGATTCAGTACAGGTTGTAACCCGTGAACATGTACCAAGGTGCCAAGGGGTTATGGTTCCAACCTGTCTTTCATCACAGGTTGCTCCTTGTGAACAGTGTTCCGACAGTTGATCCTCTTCACCCAAAGTGCGATGTACTTGCCATCCTGGAACAGCACAAAACCCCGCACCATGAGCGAACAAAACTGGGAAAATGCTGGGGTTTTGTTGGGATGGGGAAATCAACCCCGATAAAACATCTTACAAAGTGGGTATTTATTGCCTTGGTACCATCCCAAGGGTACCACCATTTTCCCTATGAAACACACAACTATGTGTTAAATTGTGTATATATATATATACACATATTAGTATAATTAGACTTTGCTCTGTCACGTTCTGTCGGTTCGGAATATTTTCCGTAGTCTGGCTCTGGCTCTTTTCTCTCAACGGGCCTCATTCTTCTCAACACCACGAACCTTCACAAGAGCAGGATTCCGTACACCGAATGACCTTAGACCAGGCAAGGTTTCAGGTTTATATCACTTCCCAATGGCTTGGAAGCCTCCCGTTTTGATATCCTGAGGCTCCCACGTAATCAAGCACTTCCTTAGCAGAATCGAATGCATACGAAGTGCAAGCATTATTTTATCACCCAACATTGCCCCTTAGCATTTGGTTGAGGAAAATCAAAATCATTCATAATCAGCATATTTGGGCAACCTGTCTTCACCTGCTAGGGGATGAAAACAAGGGAGCAGGAACCGGCAATGCAACGTCAGTGCATCTATCGCAGGTGGGGCGGGTTCATGATGAGGATAAAGAGAGCGATAATGATGATCATGTTGGAGATGACGAGGATGATGCCAATGGCAATTCCGCCGAAAATGTAAGGGTTGATGAGATGTTGGTTGATTTGACTTGATTGAGTCTTGCTACGATCTTGTGACACTCTGGGTAAGTCGATGATGACTTCTTGTCTCATGTCGTACCCGGATACATTTAGTTCACTTGCGCACGTTAGGCTTTATTTTTTACACATAGATTTGATTTACCAGCGCGCATAGGTCCTTTGACCCATATCATTTTTGGGATTGATGCATCTTGAATGCAGTTCAGGGTGGGGGGACAACGGGAGTTACATAAGTTGCATGAGCACTTCGTTGGCCAAAACTGTATTACAAAAAAGGGCCTTTCCGAACTACCCCAACTTCATCATACTTCATCATTCTGGGCAATTTAGGATAATTCCTATATAATATATCATATTTATGTATATATAAACCTGAATTAGGGGATTATGGGGGGATTCCCTTTACATTTGCCACTGAGGTTGTTACAATTTGCCCAGATAGTTCATCAAAATTTGACAAGACAGTTGAGTTGATCAAAAACATAGGCGGCCCATAGGCAAGCTGTTGAACACCAAGTTTCATCCCGTTGAACTGTTCCCGCTTGCCCTTCAAACCAGAGAGATGTACCCAACTTACACCGACGTGAAATTTACCTCAGTCCAAGATAAAATCGTACGAGTTTCCAACACGACAGGATTGAAATGGATTGAATGGGCACAAAGACATGCAAACATGTATCTTGACAGCATTAAAAAACGGAATGAGATTGACTTGACCAAATCATTGTTCACATAGCGAAACATGAGATCGTTACTTTCAATCAATAATGTTACATCCATGAGTGTGGATCCATGCAGCAACTTCACGTCATCTCACAACGTCCCTCAAGATCAGCCACCTTCATCCAGCTGATGATCCAATTGAAGAGCCTTGGTGCAGCACAGGCGAATCATCCCCGAAAGCCATGCAACCATTGCTTTCGAAAATACCCAAAACATTGAAAACCATATATAGATTTCACAAATACCATACTCTGAAATCCTCAAGAAAAATCATCTGAAAACCCCTGGCGACCAAAATCCTAAGACACATCTCTACACATTGCAAGCGGCAATGCTGTAATTTCATGATTTCAATTTAGAGAACACACTGGGAACAAATACATTTGTTCGGTCTGACCATGGCTAGATCCATGGTCCAACCATTCCTTGCAGTCTTGTAGTGCGCCTCGTCCCCTTCATCGGGTGGACGACACATTTCGCCGCCTTCTTCACCCTGAGTTTCAGCAAATGCAGTTTTGTGATGCGGCGGTTGGATGTTTTTGTGCAGGCACAAAAACATCAAAAACAATGGACCAGTGTTGAAAGATTCTTGAACCCTATCTGCTTGAGACTTTAGTAGAGATCCTGAAAATCTCTTTGTGTACCCAAGCATGACCCAGAACATGAATATTCAAACAACAATATCCTTTTAATATCATAAATAGAACTCAGTCTAAAAACATACACTCTCACATATTGTCTGCTATGCATATATAGAGATTTGTCACATGTACAGCACCAAGATTGATTCATCCCAGCCTCCCATCCAGCTTCAGCATCTTCTTCGTCTCCAAGACAGTCTTCATTCTCCTCTGCTTCCATGACTTCCTCGCCGCTGTTGGCAAGGGATTTTTCGAACAACATCAATGTGCTCTAAAGGCTCTGAATGTCCCCAAAAAGTTTGAAGTCTGGAAAGGTTTGGTGTCTCTAAGAGGACTCCTTCATCACGTCATCTTCCTCCGCCATGGCTGATTTTAAAATGCGACCAAAATATTCCAAGGCAGCAAAAGAACACAGAAACACCACAAACGGCAAAGATATTTTGATTCTCGAAGACTTGTCAAACCGCGAAACCCGACTCTTGATATTCTTTTGAGGAGCAACAGTTTCGGTTGGGCCACATCAACTCTTTTCACTCACGACGTCACGACTCCAAACAATGTTTGCAAATCTTCACATGGGCCCATCTTTTTGAATCTGCTAAAAATACACTCTCAAAACCAAACCAAAAGTACACACAAAACTCAAACAACAGGCCCTTCCGTGAATAAAATGCTTCTGCACCAAGGTTTCAACTGTAAATCCAATGTGATTTTTTTCAGTGGCACGCTCGTTGTCGGTGTTCGCGGTTAGCGTAGAAAATTGGCATTCCCGATGAACAAGCAGTCCTAGATTGTCTGTCACCATTCTGTCACCAATATCTTGTGTTGGATTTGAAATTTGCTTGCTTCCTGAATGCAATCAACTGGAGAATCATGAGAATGTTGATCCAATGGTGTCAAGTCTTGGCTAAAACAAACGGCAGAAAAGGTGCTTCTCTGAGACCTGTAGCTGATGCCATAAGATGTGCTTGGATCAACTAGCTGCAGTTGCACTTGCAAGGGCAGCGCCACGCAAGATGAATGATTCTTTAGTCGCAAGCATGGTCAAAAAGCTTTGGCCTGAATGGCCGAATTGTTCGACAGACAATTCATGAGGGGATGGTTTTTCATCATTTTTTTCTTGCTTGTTACCTTAACTCTTGCTCCCATTTTGAGCTGTGTTCTTTGCTCATTTCTGCTTAACCCGACAAGGCAAAGTGCGGAACCATTGCAGGATACTCTAGGCTCCAGGCTCCAAAGATGCAAGTGGACCCTTTTCAGGTCCTTCAGGAACGACCAGCCCAGCGTGTCATGTTGGTAGCAACCCAACATGGAGGCTTTTTTCACCACCGTTCACATGGCTTCAACACCACCCCCCCCCCCCACAACCCACTCCACCAAGTCCTTGTGGCTTGATTTTTGACGCTTCAGGTCTGCTTGATGACCTGAGCTAACGTCATTAAACACGGCTTTGAATAACAGTCTTGGTGATAAAGCAAATTGCTATAACTGCCTAATTATAACACTTGGATAGAACTGGATTCTATGCTATTTTTCCTTTTAACTGGATTTTTCACGGGACTGGTTCCAGCGATTGATATCCCTTGATATCGAAGCTTGGCGAAGTCGTCAAATCCCCCCGCGGTTTGCTCGCCATGACACCGCCAATATGGCTTCCTAAGATTCTTTCGCTGGAGAAAGCAACTCTGGTTGCTCGCAACGATGGGTTTTGTTGGACATTTACAGATTGAAATCATTCCCTTTAAAAAGACATTACACACACGCAAAGAACGCACCAAAAACACGGTATTTGATGTTTTTAATGTTTTTTCTGGACAATTTTAGTGAACCATTAGATACATAGCAAGTACATCCAAATCGCAAATCGCCCAGGCAGCAAATCTGGTCTGCAAATGCCGAGGCTCTGAGGGTACATTGACTTTTCCGATGGCCTGCATCTTCTTTTTGCCGGCCGCTTGCTTTTGAAGCAACTTTTTCTTACCTCAAAAAGGCGAAAAATCTTAGGGATTCAAAACATCATCAAACACATTGGGAGGAAATAATTTTGGAAGCATGCAAGAAGACATCAATTCATTTTTCTAAAATTTTAACCCCAATCAACGCATCCCAGGGACGAGAGATATCACCACCATAGCACTTGGCCAAAACGTCCTTTCGTACAGCCTTGATGGTTCTAGATGACACGATGTGTGTACCTGGTAGCGGCTGGTTCCATGACTTTGTGCCCTGGATGTCAATCAAAAACTTGTCACATCTTGTCAATGCAGGTTTGCTTAACCGATGTGTCAAACAATCTTTAGCCATGATACCAATTCGTGCTTGAATGATGACATTGATCTGTTGTGCTGGAATCTCTTCCTGCAGAATCGCTGTGATCTTCCTTAGTTGTGAGAGCAGTGAACAATATCTTTGTTTGTTCTACATATAAAGTCTCACTTTGTTGCACCATCCTTCAACCCTGATCTTTAGCTTCAAGATTCTTGGCAAACTCCAAAGCACGTGAACGGTGCACAATCTGTGCCAAAGGGTTTGCAGTGGTCTTGTTGATATCCACCTCGGCTTGCAACAATTCCCAACACAATTCCCGTATCTTGCAAGCTCAAATACGGTGGTGGGAGCAACCCTACAATCTAGGGCCATATCTTAGATTTTTACATACATCTTTGCACTGCCTGTGTTCGCAAAGTCTTGTGAATCCTTTAAAATCTATCTCAAAATTTCTGCTAAATTAGCCATCCCCCCAAAAAATACATAAACATTCGTTCTCAGAAGTCCTATAACCCATATACACATCCCCACAAAAACCGTTACAAGACGTTTATATTTTCATATACACCAACCATCTAGATACAACGAGGAACAAAGAAAAACATATGAAGAACATGAAGAGTATAGAAAAAGGGAGCAGGAACAACGAAAATTATTTGAAAACAAATACAGTTGTTTTCTGTTCTGCGTGTAAAAAGTCAATGACTCAAAAATACTATTATGACCATATTAAAAAAAGAAGCATCAAAAGAATTTAGAAAATCAATAAGGCAATACTTTAATAAAACGCTTTATCAAAATATTGTTTTTGTGGGTTTTGTTATGGTTTTGTGGTGATGTATGTGGTAGATTCGGTTGGTGTATATGAAAATATAAACTTCTTGTAATGGTTTTTTATGGGGTCCCTATATGGGTTGTAGGACTTCTGAGTTTCCGAATGTGTATGGAAAAATTTTCCCCCACAGAGCTTCCGGGCCTCCAATTTCACCAGATCGTTAGTCCTTGACTGCATCAAAGTGTTCACAGTTGTGCACATCTGGGCAGTATGCCCTGGAATTTTTCAGTGTCTGTCCTGTAAATCTGACCACATCATTTTTGCTTGCAAAGACTTTGCTGGATTTTTTTTCAAATTCACAGGTTGTCAGCAAACAATAGCAGTCCTATAGTCAATAATACGATAATCCATCGAAGCATATCCGCGAGAACGACTCTTGAGCTCCTTGGCGGGTGTGACATTCCATGGAATCCTGGTTGCTTCATAGGTATTCTGAAATAATCGCTTATCTAAATCTAATAATCCCCATATATCTGGGTACGTAACTACGTAGTATGTTCCCCCAAAAAAACAGCAAAGAACCAGGATTTTGGTCACTCATGTGACTTGAACCAGGTTTTGCTTCTCTTCATTGCTCCATTTGCTGCTTTGATTCCGCAAAGAAATCGCGGATCATCTCGGCCATAGGAACCCTTGGCCGCCAAACATTGGAACAAACAACTACCATCAAAGTCACTTGACTCCCTAGGAATCATCATGAATTACCCCACCTTTGCTTCAACCATTTCTGAAAATTTCTTGCACCCACTAGTAGTGTCCTCCATTTGTCAAGCAAACATTCTCCAGTTTACTTGACTAGGAGACATGAATCTTATTGCCAAGAAACTCATATTCCAACAGTGTCCGGCCCTGAGTTAGGAAGTTGGTTGTCCTGGGACAAAGCGCAACAGAATGAAACTACAAACTTTCAAACTTTGTGTAAATGGTTCAAAATCTCTGAAACAACGTGTTTTGTTGTATACAAAAAAACTACGTAGAAAACAGTAGGTGGTTCATTCAGTGGGGGGTTTGTGCACCTGTAAATTCCTCGGCGTTGAGTGGCAAGCTCCATACACGCACCCATGTGTGCTTCTGGGACAATCATTTCCAACCTGAGCAATTTTTTTCAGCAGTTTGAATCAAATTTTCGGAGTTCATGAGTTCAACCCTTAGGAATTCAAACATTTTCGGCAGTTTGAATCAAATCGACCCACTATTTGCTTTGTGCACCATGTGATTGGGCTGTGCAACACAAACCCCGCAAACACAAAACTACTGTGTACTGGCCTCAGGCTCCAAGCAAGCTTTTCTAGGCTCTCATTTCTTGCAATCCATCAAATATAAATACACCATTTGCAGGCCTCCCTACATACTGTTGATGGAAGAAATCCTGCACCACCTGGGATGGTTAAAACCCTATGAATAATGGGATAATCACCATCCTTGGTGGTGCAGGATTTTGTCCATCAACAGTATTTCAGTTTTTTGATTGGCCACAAAACAGTAGGCCACAAACGGAATCTGTAAAACAATCCTTGAGGCTACGACAAGCAATAAGGTTCCCGGATCTCCGCCACATGATGGGGTTGTGGAAGCATATTCGCAAACCTTGGGATTCGATTCGATTCAGTCAGGAGGGTTTTTGGGATCAACAAAAAAGGAATAAACACAAAGTAGTACCTGGCTGAGGGCGAAAAACAGTTTTTTGAGAACATGTTCTGTGGAAATTCAGGATTTTAAAGCTTGAACATTTGGTGGAAGACATAGAAAGATCATCATTCTGCAAATGCTATGGGTTGGCGCGCAAAAGCAGTGACATGGATGGTCTGTTGTGGATGAATGGGTGTGTATGTACGTAGGTGTGGGTGTTGTTTCTGCGGTCGCAGTTTGTTTTTGCTTTCGGTCTCGGTGTTGTTGCTGCCGGTGTAAGCTCATGATACGTAGAATGATAGAGCAGTGGACACGTAGCAAATGCCACTTTCGTCGACGAAAGTAGGGACTCTGATGAGACGGAATCAGACCGAACAGTGGCCAAGAATGCCTTCAATTGATGCACTGAATCATGGCCGAACTGCCAACCCACAACCCAAATCCATTGCGCAGCGACATACCCTGTGGAAGGCTTTAGGTCAACATCCCACACAATGGAGCACCATCAACAGTTTGCCGGAATTTCGGTTGTATTTTCGACATTTCCCCCCCACTGTTAGGTGCTGTTAAGGACCAGACTGAATGGTTTGCTCTGTACCGTCTTTCATCTGAATCTGATACTCGACCTCGGGGCTGGAGGACAACTTTTCCATCTGTGAGAGGCTGCGACGTGAATCTGTTCCAGTCAAGGCTCTGAGGGAGCTGTCACAATCAAGTCCAAATCATACTCTCTTTCCAGCCGGTCCTGCAAAGACTCGGTTCAAAAAACCCAACCAATCTTAGATCTTGTGATTATTCAGAAAAAGTCCCAAACAATTGTCCAAAAAGCTTTCGCAAGAGAGATTCATATTGCTTCATATTGCTTCAAAGTCCTAAAAAGACGGTGCAAGACATCTATCTTAGTCTCACCCCTACCCCATCTGATTCCCAGGTCACAGCTGACGGTGAAACGGAAAGGTGTCCTTCACGACTTCCATATGCAAAACTCCCAAGAAACCGCATCGAAAACCCAGTCCCAAAGCTACCTGCGCGGTTGTCCGCAGGACTCAAGGGAGTGGTGATCAACAAGACAACAAGTACATCAAGTAACATTCAAATGACACTTGAAAACCAATTATATCACAAACACGTGGTCCGCATCTAAAAGTAGTTTTTCTCCTGGTTAAGTTGTCAGCCCCCAAATTGCTCAGCCAGGAAATGCTGCCAGTGTAGATGTCGTTCAATCTAAACTTTCTATGAGTAGTTGTAAAAAAAAGACTTTCTGTTTCAGCTGCAAGTTTTACATTCTCAACCTGAAATGTTTCACACAATGAGTCCCTACACCAACCAACCTACTACATTGTGAGGTAACTTCCATTCTTAAACTAAGAAATACATATCTCTAAGATCTGCCCACCGAGTTCTCTGGCTCGAAGAAGAGGGCAGCATCATTCAATGAGAGACGTTCAAAGGCGGTCTTCATGTTGTCATAGTCTCCAGACTCTGCCGGAAAAAGGCCTCAATTCCATTAGATCCTGGTTTGTTACCCTCCCTGAAACTAACATAGCCATGGAAAATCCACCATTTTGATGGTATTTACCAGGAAAAATGAGGATTTTCATGGGCTGTTTCGCAACTTGATGCGCTGTGAAATTCTTTACCACTAAAGTTATGTCAACACAGGATTTCTGAGTTGCGACCTCCTGAGCCAATTTTCAAAAATTGGGATCAACCCTCAGGTTTTGCCAAGTTGCCACAAAAAACCATAGGAGTAGCCTGGCAGGGAAACAGCCAGTAAAGCTGATGATGCCGGTTGTGGGAAATCTGGCCAGTAGCTTCAAAGTATTGGCAAAAAACAAACGACAACTTGAATGTAAGGCATGTTGATCCGCACAATCCCAGACCTGGAAACAAAAAAAAAACCTGCCAATAACAATAGTGATCTATGACTTGAAGTTTAACCAGCATCTTACTTTTGACATGAAAAAAAATCGATTTCAAGGACTCAACGACGAAAAGTTTCATCAAATATCTGTTGGCTATTATAAGCTTTGGACCGCGCCTCAGTGTATCCAGGCAATGCCTCAACTTCTTTTTCACTGCCAGCTTCAATGATGGTGTCGCCCACACGTGCATCGCCTACCTAAGTTGCTCAAGTGCAACTAAGTCATGGGAGGCAAATCCTTAAGACGTGTCATGTCTTTTGTAGGAAATTCATGGAAATTTGCATGATAGGAAACTATTCACATTAACCACCAATGTATTCATTGCCTGAATTTGATGTTAGTTCTTTATTACATTGATTTGGTCTTCGGCAAACTGTCCCGTTTTGCCCTTCGCAGCGCAAGATAATTTCTACGATTCACAGCACTGTGAAACTTAATTTTGGTCAGGACACACTCTTGATGTTGGCACACACATATCCAACTTCACCAACGCTAAGCTTCTCCACTGGCTTCCGTGTACTTGCCACCCTCAGATTCTTCATGTGAAAATGACTCGATCAAGGTACACACTTGGTAGTTACCTCAATGCCTTTACTATGTCTAATTATGTTAGATAATCACAAGGAAGCAACATATATCAAAATACTATATGCATAGATCAAACACATTGAAATGCCTAAGGATAATTAGTGGTTTCAGGATTTGTCGAGCAAATTTCGAAACAGATCCTGGAACGAATATCAAATTCCAAATTGTCTTTGGGCGTGCAGCAAAAAGAAGACGACTGGACCTAGTGAATCAGTGCGAAGCATCTGTCATTTGGTTTTTCAACTATTGTAATCTCGCCAGTCTCATTCAAACCAATGTTGATTCAAATTGCAAAGTTATGACTAATATTAATAGATCATGCTTCTCTAGTTGGTGGTTTCAACCCCTTTGAGCAATATCAGTCAAAATGGGAATCTTCCCTAAGTAGGGGTGAAAATAAAAATATTTGAAACCACCACCCAGTTCTGCTTTGGAGAGATGTTTGGCGTGGTGTTTCGCACAAAGCAAGATTCGCTGTACCCCAAGTTCTGTCCCTGGAACACCTTCTGACAGCTCACCATTGACACATTTGCAACCTCTGCCAAGCGTCATGATACCAATTTCCTGCAAGTGCCAAGTTATATTATGCAAATTCCAAGTGAAGAAATTTTAAAGCCTACATCACAAACACCCTTTATATATCTCTGAAATTTCCAATATATGATATATGTATAAAAAGTGCATCATCCTGCAGAAACAACAACAAAATCTTCAACTCTTTGGAGAGTAGTGAAAGCCAACTTCTGTCCTCGACAATAAACTCTTTTCCTGAAGCTTTAAATCGGATCTTTTGTCCTGTCAGGTCGGCAATGCTTTGCAACATCTGGGTCCGACATCTCTGACAAAAAACCAGTCCTTTCTTGATGCTGCCATCGACCACGCGGAACATAGCAATGACACCCCGGTAGTTGTCATAGAAACTATCAAAGACCAAGAGCCCTCACATCTCACAAAACTCAATCCATATCTTTCAGAAGTTGTGGATGAATCAATCAAAACGGCTGTCAAGGAAATCTGCGGCAAAGCTGAGGCTTTCACGCATTCGTTCATGCCCTTCTTCGATTTTTGGCGCCGGCACATACTCAATGATGCCTCATTGCGATCCACGACAACTTTGGGCGTTTCACTTCACAGGGATTTTTACCGAGGAAAAGATGTGAATATATCATATGCTATATAATCTATGTATATATATATATATCTATATACAGGGTATGGCCCCTTCCCAGTAACAGTGACCACCAGGATTCTTACATTATTAGTAGGGAATCCCTATAAACCTTTATTTGCCACTGTTACTGGGAAGGGGCCACACCCAATATACATACACGTATATTTCAAAATATTTACATAATCAGAATCATCAGTGCTACCCATGTCTGCAAGGCTGCAAAAAAAACACAAGAATACTTCCAAACAAAAATCCCGACAGTTTCGACCCGGTCCAAGCAGCTTTTGATGATCTCTGGCACTCCTTGGCCAGTTTTCGCAGAGCAAAACAAAGCGTTGCTGCAGTCGATGCCCACCTGAAGACAAGCAATTGTAGGATATTTACATTGAAAGACGGATGGACAAATACATCAAACATGGGGAGGGGGGGAAGGGAAACATTCAGCTTCTTTTGAACTTCCTGGTTTTTATATGTTTTTGTGGACATCTTTGAAAGGTCATACACTCATACACATTGAATTGGGCTGGGGTGAAGCTTCTGACGCGTCGAAAAATACTTAATTGATGCACCACCAGGCGATCCAAATCATATTCATCTCAACATATCAAAGCCTGGACTTTTGGAATTTGGCTGGATAGTGTCATAGTATGTTAAAATATATATCAGAATCATACTATTTGAATTGCTTCTTGTTAGATTCAATACTTGTCCACATGACTCGCCCCTCTCATGGCCCTTCCCGGGTGATTTAGGCTGAACGAACTGGCCAGGCCCCCCCACCACTTCTTCGATCTCTTGGCAAACTCTTTCCTCACCACACAGCGAGACAGGTCGTGGATTTTCTTGTGTAAAAGAGGTGAACCGTCATGTGTTTGCTAGGAGATTTTAGCCAAGGTTTGCCTAGCAACACATCCAGGGTTGCTGTTTCAAACACATCTCAAGAGACCATGTTTGGACTGCTCAAAATCCCAATATCTGTGTTTTTTTGCCTCCCCGCTGAACAATCAAGCGTTGAAAACGACATTCCGTGATGCTATGGTTGCAGCGAATTTTGGAGAAGATTAGAAAGAACAGAAAACAAAAGAAAGAACTGACAGAATTTGCATGAATTTGCACCTTCAAACATATTCTAAATTGGCATAAATTGCATACCAGTTTTGGGAAACTATATACTTTTGTACTATGCCATTTTGGGCCCAAAAAGTGGGCCCCACATTCGACTGCAACTAGGGCACTGGATCTGCGCTAGGCAAATCCACCTTGTTCAGGACTGGAACAATCTCCTGAGTAAATTCGCACATGCGTAGGAAAATCACTGATCCACCATCAGCACCAGAACTGATAAACCAACATCATAGTTGTAACTCCAATCTTGTAACAGCAGTTTCTATTTTGTGGAAAAAAGGCCGCCGAGTCTCTAGATCAGCTTCCATGGCCAGTGTGACATTGGCAATGGTTTGAGCCTGCACTCCTTGCGTGGCATCAACCACTAACAAGGCGCCCTCACAGGCTGCCAGTGATCGACTTACCTCGTAGGTGAAATCCACATGTCCAGGAGTGTCCTGAGATCAGCTAACATGCAATCTCCACACATTTTTGTATCTGAAAGTTTTTAGGCACTCATGAAACTTGTGCTTATAATTCAACAAACTATTGGAACCATGTGGCTCTGGGCCATTTTAAATGATTTTGATGGTCTTGGATGGATGACACTGACACTACATAAAAATTGACGAGTTTGGTCCAACAAATCGAGCAAACTCACCGTGTCCCAGTTATCGGCCTTCAAATGTTCAAATTCATGAATTGAAGAGATCAAGAGACGAGGATTTTGACCCGAGATCTTTTTGATCACATGAGCACGGAATCCGTGCAAGATACCGATTGGTACAACTCATTCTTATTCTGCAACAAAAATGCTTCTGAGGTCCTGGAACATGAATGGATATATTTGCTTCAGTTTTGCAATCTGCATCTTGAGCTTTCACGTGTTTTTTTGCTAAGCAACAATGAGGTTGAGAACATAGTCTTGGCCACCTTCGTTGACTGCCATTCTGGCAGTGTTCAATTTGATAGTGATACCTCCAGGGTTGTCGATGGCTCAACCCTCCAAATTCCCATTTGTATATTGACACTCGTGACGATCCAGAACTGTCGGCGACCCTTTCCATACTTGTTCCCATTGCTTTTGAACAAATCAATCACTGAAAAATGCTCATCCCAGAGTATCATCTTGCCTCTCTCTCGTTCAATATCCATGCTATCAAGCCTGCACGCACAAGTTGGCAGCTCTACCCAAATTGCAAACAACCAGCTGCAAGATCTGTGAACTAAGTTTATCTTTTCTGCATCTAATGGAAGGACTGCACAACTTTTTCCTCACCAAGTGGCAATTGCGACTTCATGTCTTCTTTTGCAACTGTGCCAGTCATCTCCAGCAATCGATCTGCCAATGTAGACTTTCCTGCAGCAGGTTGGGATTTTGCGCCCGCTTTTAGACAAGTTTGAGCTGCCTTTGAACAAGAAACTTTGCCTTTTCTTGAAGTTCTTTGCATCAAATATTGGATATTATCTGTTAGTAATTATCTTCCTCTCATCACAATATTCTGAAGCCGTTTTTGTTAGTTCCTTCATTTTTTCAATCATTGTCTTATTTTCTGGGCTCGAATCATTCTGTATCCCCTTTGTTGTCTCTAGTGTTCCCGAAAAAAACACCATCCTCCAAACGGGAAAACACACCAAGCAGCAACAAACATCAGCAACCAATCATCCAACGCCTCCCACTGACCACCGGTAACAAGGCTCCGTGATCGATGTGTGCGATGATGGAAAAATTCCGAATCTGCGACACTGGAGAACTGCCAGGTTTCAAGGCTGACCGCGCCACAGCGGAGCGTCTCAAGGTCCTGTTGATGAGCCAAACACGGGGAGGTTGAAGGGTTCAAAAAGGCGAGGTTGAAGATTTTTCAGTTGTATGCGGTCTAGACATATAATATCTATGTATGTTCCAGGTTCCGGGTCCCCCCCCCACGCCCCCTGCCATGGTCATGGTCATAACCCATCAANATGGATGGATGGATGGATGGATGGATGGATGGATGGATGGATGGATGGATGGATGGATGGATGGATGGATGGATGGATGGATGGATGGATGGATGGATGGATGGATGGATGGATGGATGGATGGATGGATGGATGGATGGATGGATGGATGGATGGATGGATGGATGGATGGATGGATGGATGGATGGATGGATGGATGGATGGATGGATGGATGGATGGATGGATGGATGGATGGATGGATGGATGGATGGATGGATGGATGGATGGATGGATGGATGGATGGATGGATGGATGGATGGATGGATGGATGGATGGATGGATGGATAACCGGGATCATGTATAGATGGATGGATGGATGGATGGATGGATGGATGGATGGATGGATGGATGGATGGATGGATGGATAGATAGATAGATAGATAGATAGATAGATAGACAGGCCAAGAGGTAGATGGATGGATGGATGGATCGATAGATAGATGGACAAACAAATAGATTTAGATGCTTTCATGGATTTATGGATGATGATGAATAAGCCCCTGCCAACAAGTTGATATAGCACATCAATCACTGGGTTTGACACATTCTAACGGGTCTAGGTGCACCTTTCAAGGCTCATGCTACAATCTGACACTCTCCTTCGCTTGCCAATGCCACCAAGGCTAACCAAACCCACCAATAGTGGTAGTGCCCGGGTGGCTTTCACCGGCACTGGCGAAAGTTGGTGCTGGCTTGCTACACCTGCGGTGTAGAAAAACTTGGAGTTGAGCGACTGGTAGATCCGAAGGTGGCAACATGGTGGTCACTGGCCTCCAGAATGCCTAAAAACTTTCAGCTGCGTCCCTGGAGGTTCCAGTTGTGTGCCCACAGGCCATCTCACCTGACAGTTGGGTAATGGTGACTCAGCTGATGGTTTCTTCCTCAACACCAGTGGACAGCTACCACAACTCAAGACTTGCCAAGAAGCATTGCTGGACGCACTGCTAAGAATCATGGGAAAATTGACAATGGCTACTGTATCTGGACAGTAGTAAAATATACATTAAAATACAACGTGTTGGCATGCATCGGGTTGGGTTGACTTTGTATGTTTCGACACGAAATGATGCTGTTGTTCCTGTGATTTTTCCTTCTGATCCAAGCAAGGAAAGTGTCTTGTACATGGGAAGTACCACCGGCTGTAGTATGTAAAAGCACTGTTTTGCGATATTCTCAAATCCACCTTGGATATTTCATCACGAGTGAAAGTAAAAGTTCATTCCACTTGCAGAGTACAAGAACACTTCTTGTCATGCTTTCTTGTATCAGCGAAGCCTTTTGAGCATCAAAGCAGAACAGGCTGGATTGACACCAAAGTTACTAAAAACAAGCAAATGAAGTTGCAGAGAAGACTAGTAGACTACATGATACAGAAACATATACAACTGCTCAACTGCGCCTATTTGGCAAAAAAACATAGGATGAAAGCCCATGATATACATATATATATATATATATTCATATACATATGTATATTATAAACACACAGTATACATCATCAGCATACACACATAATGTCCTCCTTCAAATTTCTGCAGGAAAAAACAATGCAGGTCCCAAGCATATCGAGCCTCTCGCATGTCAAATAACTTCCAAACACAACCTTTGGCTTTGATCTATCCCTCTATCCAACATCCATCTATCATCACTCCCTGTTGATGTCCCGTCTTTTCGTTGCTGCTACACGAGCATTCCTGGCGCCACAACGTGTCGACGCCCAGTCCTCGGTCGAGAAGTGTGGAAAATTTCACCAGCTATCTGCTACTGACAAAAACATCGCCAAGTTGCAAAAAGCTGCACTGCAAAGGTCAGCTGACCTTAAAAACATATACACATTTTCTCGTGCTCATATGTTAGGGGGATTCTGTTTTGTTTATCCACGGATGATCATGGTCACATGATTTTACAGAGTGCAGTCGTGATCAGGTACGAGCATACTTAGCAAGATGTGTTTCGCTCTGGATTGCCTTCGAATCAGAAAACAACACTAGTTGGTGGTTTCAACCCATTTGAAAAATATTAGTCAAATTCTCACTCCCATCTGCGGCCGGTTCGAAGTCGCCACAAAAGCTCTAGCACTTTCCGTGCAAGAACTTCACAAGTCAAACATGAAAAAGTGAAACGTCGAATCATACTCAGTTGAAGCCAGATTGAGAACCAAAACAAAATATTAGTCAAATTGGATTATTTCCCCAAGTAGGGTTGAAAATAATAAATATTTGAAACCACCACCTAGTTTTTCTTTTCTTAATAACTGGCAAGAAATGTTCCCAAGCGGCTGTCCCATCCGCTTTTTAGAGCTCTAAGCTCCAAACTCAGTTCAGCCACTTGTTCTCCACAAGCTTCCGTGCCTGAGGTAAGATGGTCCAGGAAACGGCACCAATCCGGAGAAAGTAGAGAAGTACTAAGTAGTATTGATTGATTCATGGTAAAAATGGGATAGAATGGGTTTACATGAAAGTCTCATATTCATCCTAATCCTAAAAATCACATCTTCATCACAGCTTCTATAGCTGTTATTTGTTTCCATATCTTGTTTCCCCGTGCTGAAGTTTCCAATTCTTTTAAAATTTCAGCCTGGCTCACAACCAAGCCGAAGAGGAACACTGCAAAGGTCAGGCAAATGGCAGTAGCATTCAGGACCTGACCATGGAGACACGAATGGATGCTTGCCATGACGACATGGACATCACCTTGCCATCCTTGCCTTGCGGTTGTAGTACTCAGTGGAATCCTCAGAGCAAAAATTCAGATCCACAAGGTCCCAAGATATTGCAAGATTTTTGTTCATTCTTCCTTCCGATTTCATTTTGCAATTTTACACTTTGTCAAAAATGACAGCCATGAACATATCAATTCCAGGAATCCGGGAAAAAAACATGAACAAAAAGCGACGGATCAACAACTTCCATGCTTAAAACTGCTTTCCAAAGCTTACCCTCCAGAAAACTAACCCTAACATATCCCATACAAGGAAAAGTTATCAACTTCAAAAGTGCCAACCTCTTAGCATAGGACCATAATATGTTTTCCAGTTTTTTTTTAAAGGAAAAAAACAGACATGTTTTTTTCCTAAAAATTGGAGAACAAAAGAACCTCAAAAATTCCTGGAAAAAAACTCATGTGTTTTTTTCCTGAACATTTGGAGTTTACAAAAAAAAACACCAAACCTCAAAAATTCCTTGGGGCCTCCCGGCAGGATCGATGTTTTGGCCTGGCTCAGACCCTTCACCCCATGTGGCCAATGCAGGAGCAGCATTGATCATCGAGAAACCGGCGGACACCGCAGCGGCCTGGAGCAGAAATTTTCATCATTCGATGGCCGATTTTTTTCACCGGGAAATTTTTTTCACCGGGAGGAGATGTTTGTTTCCTTTAGGTGGGGGGTTGTTGTTTTGGAGTTTTGCGGAAAAAACATTTCGAATTGTTTGGTGCCCGTTTTTTTTTGTGTTTGAAGTTTATTGAACAATATTATACCAAATCATATGAAACAATTGGGGCTATATGTCAAGAGGGGCATTGTCCCATACAAATAAATCTTCATGCCATGTTGGATCATCAAAGATTCACACCTCTGCAGCTCTCAGATGGGGTTGCACACGTGGCGCATCGCTTGGTGCTGGCACAAAGGTCAGCTGTCGCACGGCAACCAACAGGAGGGCCTTTGTGGATGGCTTCGGAATTTACTAAAAACACAAGTGACCTTACAGGTAGAGTCAGGGCAAATCAATCTTATGGAATGTATTGTATTATATTGTATAAATTCTATAAATTCTGTATGTATATATGTTATAGAACTAGATGATACTTGATTTCGAGGGCACTTGTGTTTCAGGGTGTGTATGAACAGTTGCGGTCAAAAGCCCCAACTTATGACCATTGTCTGTTTGGACCTGCAAGGATCGATCTGAGGGTCCATACCAATGGCAGAATGCTTCGCTTAGTGAAGGCCTTGGTGATTGGCAAATGGAAAAAATCTGCAGGTTGCTGCGGCTGGTCCTAAATGAAGGCACTGGAAATTTCAGGTTTTTTTCACGTTGTTGTTGTTGTTGTTGTTGTTGTTGTTGTTGTTGTTGTTGTTGTTGTTGTTGTTGTTGTTGTTGTTGTTGTTGTTGTTGTTGTTGTTGTTGTTGTTGTTGTTGTTGTTGTTGTTGTTGTTGTTGTTGTTGTTGTTGTTGTTGTTGTTGTGTGTGTGTGTGTTGTTGTTGT
>DF240048.1:92072-105873 GCA_000507305.1 Breviolum minutum Mf 1.05b.01 | reverse complement strand
GTTGTTGTTGTTGTTGTTGTTGTTGTTGTTGTTGTTGTTGTTGTTGTTGTTGTTGTTGTTGTTGTTGTTGTTGTTGTTGTTGTTGGTGGAGTTGAGCCACCCAGTTTGAAACATATATGAATTCGTCAAATTGGATCATGAAACCCCACAAATCAGGGTGAAAATACACATGTTTTTCAAACCACCACCTAGTTGTGGGGTTTTTCCCCACTTGTCACCCCAATCTTCCGAAACTCCGCCATTAGAGGGCTCTTTTTCTCCGTTGCACCACGCAGTCAGTGCAATGCCGAATCAACACCTTCGCAATGGGCACCTAGGTTGCTACAGAAGTAACCAAAAGCTGTAGATTTCGTGATTGAGCAAAGATGAGGTACACGTTTCAAATGTTTCAATGAGTGTTTCAAGTCTCAACAAAAATATCTTCAAAAAATCTGAAAAAAGATATTCTATCAAAGTGCTGCAAAACGCGTGGACCCGGATACAAATCAATACAGGTTGGTGGTTTCAACCCATTTGAAAAATATGAGTCAAATTGAATGATTTCCCCAAGGATCGGGGTGAAAATAAAAAACATTTGAAACCACCACCCAGCAAATCAATAGAATCCAAGTTGCTGTTCCTTTCGAAGGCATCCACTCAAAACATACCGCTTGCTACTACTGGAACAGGCCAACACCTTGGCCTTACCACCAAACCTTAGGCGCCAGGAGTTTCAGGGCTCCAAGAACTGCAACAGCAACACCAACCACACAAAAAAACCCAACAAATTCATCCAACAAAAAAACAAAAAAAACACAACTATATATATAATTCATATAAACAATTATATATAGTTGGATGATATAAACTATAAACTGATGATAATGTAACTATGGCTTCATCATCATCCTGGTTTGGATACTCAATCCCCGCTTGTTTGTTTTGGACCTCTTTGGATGCGTCCAGAAACCCATTGGCTTCATCACATTTCGCCTCAACCTGGAAATTCACGCGGGTAGCGCTGCCTTCCAAAATGATGTAGCCTCCAGTGATTGGGAAAAAGGTGGCCACACAAAAATCCCAAAGATCCATCAGCAAACTGTCGTACACAAGCGAGAATGTATAAAGACTTGGACTACACAAATAAGATCAAATAATCACAGAATCGTGTTGCTTAGTTTATTGATTATCAGATTGGTGCCTGTGGTGTCAATAGGTGGGAGGCAAACTTGCTGCTCACCATCTCCTGAGAGACGTTGGGAGAAGGAAAGTCGAACAATTGGCCACTGCTACGCCACAAAAAAAATTGCGTCCTGCAGCAGCAACTGCCTCAACGAAGCTGTAGTGTTTTCGAATAAATTGAGGACTCAGAATTTCTTCATAGACTTCAAAGTGATCGATGTAGCCGTCCTCAACAAGTGAAGGCACCATGACATGATTGTCCTTGCATTAGCTCTATCATGTGCGCAAAGTACACATACTTCAAGACAGTTGTGCGAAATCAAGAAGGAAACCACCTTTCCAGAAATGAATCGACCTGAAGTCACCTCTGTCTGTGGCAAGTATCGAACTGCTGATCAGTCTCGGTGGCCTGGCAGAAACAGTCCCATCTCACCAACGATCTGATCATTGGAAAGGTGGACCTTCGAATCAACCGTGACTTTCTCTTCTTCGTGACAATTGTGTTTTGATCAGAGAGAGAAAAGGTGAAACAAAGAGAAACAACATGAACAAACTCTTCAACATGTCAACATGAGAAGTGATCAGAACCGTTGTGACATTCCGTGATAATGGTTGTTTTATATAGGAATCCTTATATCTGGCTTATCATAACCCCTTATAAACCCTCAACCAATCAGGGATTTGAGGGACAACATGTCAACATGCATCTCTAAAAACCGGCGATGGAGGTTGTGAACTTCATATGCACCTTTCCGATGATCAAGAATTGGTTCTTCTCATACACAATATCTTCTAGCTCCGACCATGGTGTGGAGCTGTCCTGCTGAACTCAGACTTCATCGAGAAGGCGACCACAAAATGTTGAAGAACATGTTGTGACTTGGATTTTGTTTAACATTGCCCTCCAGTAAAACGGAAACATATCCTCCACCAAATCGGGAAGGTTCGGAAAAATCTTCGACTCAACACATACCTTTTTTTTGGGGTCCCGGGGGATATGTGGTCGGGAACCCGACATGACCATGGCAGCAGAATCCTCGACTTCTTCTGGTTGGCCATTGAGGTACAATTGAGGAAATGCTCCACCAACTCGCAAGACTATAGCCTGATTTTCAGAGGCTTGAGTCCACTTTTCACTCGGGGTTTTTGCTCCCCGGCTTTTAAAGGGCAAAAAACGAGTCAAACTGAACACAGGTTTTTGGGGTTTCGAAATTTTTTAGCCCAAAAAATGGGTTTTGGATGGGTGGAAGTCAAAATTCCAAACTGCGAAACCTGAAATGTCTGTTCCATCTGAGTTCGGAACGATGTGGGTCCTTGGATTTGTGGTCAAATCAAGTTTGGGGGACTGGGTGAACTTTTAAAATGGCCTTTTTTTTGCCGTGTGCTTTTTTGGAGGCCACATTTTTGGAAGGATTTTTTCCAAAAATCATAAAAAATCCTAGATTTATTGATATATCCTCTTCAATTTTGGACACTGGTTAGTGTAACATAGTGTAACCAACTCTCAAAAAAAAACCGTGTTGTGACCTGGCATACTTTTTTCGCTAAGGAGCCATTTCTCCCAACGCTTCTTGGCTTTGTATTCGGTGGCCACCGCTCCGAGGCCCGCTGGTTGCCGCGTCCAAATCATCAGCCGACACTGGTGGCATGGAGGGTGTCGTTTGACTTGGAACATATGGGTGGTTCCAAAAATAGGGATACCCCAAAATGGATGGTTTATAATGGAAAACTCTATATCAAAATTTGTATGATTTTTTGGGGGGAAACACCCCTATTTTTGGAAACACCCAATAGTCTGGCTGGAAAACATATCGACCAACACTTCGACAGCAAGTTCACCGTGGCCTTGTCATCCCGACAGTGGAATTCTACTGCCCAGCTGCCATCCTGCGAAACCATTTTTTTACCAGGGTGATTTCAGGTGAATCTCGAAAACAAAGGACGGAAGCATGTATTTCCTACCAGTAGTTGGTGGTTTCCAATCCATTTGAAAAATATTAGTCAAATTGGATCATCTCCCCAGCTAGGGATGAAAATAAGAACTGTTTTTCAAACCACCAGCTAGTTTCGTATTTACCAAGTGTCTTTGGGATCGTGCATGGCATAGCCGCTGCTGCGGAAGACAAAGTACCAGGTCTGGTCCCTGCCAGGCTTCAAGCAATATAAGCAATGGAAAATTGCTAACATCTACTAATCTACCAACAGTTTTGGGAAAAAAATGTCCAAAAACTTGATGATGAAATCACCATGAAATCACCAATTTTTGCAGGTCCAAATCGCTCAAGTTAGTTTTGGCTGAACATATCCAACAACAAACGAATCGCGGCGGTCAAACGCCTCACGAAGGTGGGCTTGATCCAACACATGAAGGTGGAGGTCATGGTGAACCAATCCTGATAGCCCTTGATGTCAATGCCAGTATTCACCTCGAGTTGGAAATTCAAATAAGAACTGGTCAAAGTTTACATACAAAAAAAGCACGACGAAAGTAACCCAAGGGATATCATGAATTTAGACATGAGTTCAAATACAACTGATTTTTGTCATATCATTCATAGTCTTTGCAACCAAAACACTCCAGTCAAATCCGCAGCTGTACCACCAGCACGTGACAAGGTGGATGCCTGGCAACAAACGTGGATGAAAAAAACCCTCAGTTTTTGCTACAAAACAACATCCCCCTGCCTGAAATTTGCTGACCTGCAAGCCCTTGGGAATGATGTCGCTTTCATTGCCTGCAGTTAAAAAATATCAGGTTTCCATTCTAGTCGCAAAAATCATGGACATCTTGGAGATTCACAAATAGGTCAGTCTAGCTCTTGTATAAAAGTCTCAAAAGGATCTACATGTATGACATTTATATACATTCAAAAGAATTCAAAAGTAAGCCTAGTTCTGGTTGACTCAAGCGTCTGTGGTGCTAGAAAGCATTTTCCTGATTCCCAGCCCACCTGCTGCCGTGCCATTCCTGGTGAGATCAGAAGCATTCAATATGCAAATCATCATTCAATCAAATCTTAGGTGATTTTGGTTTTCGAAGGGGGGCATGTTGTGGCTTGGCTAAACAAAAAAAACATGGAAATATGTTATTCCTATATTAGAACAACATATAACAACATATATGTAAATGATGGTCGGTGAAGCTCCCACCTCTCAAAGGTTAAACGCAAGGTGGGCGTTCCAGCACGTCGGGGTCGTGGAATTCGGCATGCCACGTCCTGAGTGCAAAAACGTGACAAGTTCCCAACGTTTTGATGGAGTTTTTTGTCTTCAGGCATCGTTTTTGCTGGATTTGCAAATCTTGAAATGATGTTTTACATCCCATTTTTTTTACTAAGTGCGAAACATCTGGCCCATCTCAAAAAAAACACTGTTACATCGAGATTTCCCATGGTGCTTGATTCAATGCTGCGACTCAAGTGTCTGTCTTGTTCGTGCAAAAGTCCCTCAACGCGCGAATGGCTCCAGCACAACACCGCTCACCTCGGAGATGTTCTGCATCTGAAGATGTGAGTCTCAAATGCAACAAGGTCGTTGGTGTCTGAGGTTGAAACGTCCCCCAGGGCGCCAAGAGCACTTATCACCACCGCACACTCCACACTCCGAGCTGCAGCAAACATCCTGGTTTTTCAAGGAAACTGCTGGCTTACGCCTTACACACTGGACAGGGCTTAACATGTCTGGACAGTGTCCTGAAAAGGCAGGCCATTACGGCAATAGACCACCTGCAAAGGTATCAATTGCTGTCAACTGACTCAATACATATTACAACCACATATTTTGAACTCGCCTGGTTGTCCTTGATATAGCAGTCCCGATCATCGTCAAGGGCTTTGGTCGGAATCCAAATGTTACCTCAGTGCGATTTACTTTCCCAGCTGCGATTCCCATCAGCAATTTGCAACCAGGGTGCTATGAAAAATACATCGCCCAGCATGTGGACCGCTGTAGACTACCTGAGGACACAAACAAACCTCACCGGCCTTTCCCAATGAAACAACGGATGGGTGCCCAAATGACAATCTGAAAAAAGAGAACACACACCCAACTGGTTGGGAAAATCCTCTTCCGAATCCATCCACCTCCATTTCTAGGGTTCAAAAGTGTGAATTTTCCGTTGATTTTTTCCAAATCACTTCATGCTTTGGTTCCTGTCATTGCAAAATCTGAAGGCTCCAACCACCCCAACCAAAGGCTCCGACCTCAAACGCTGCGCAATCCATTCGACTGCTGCACAGGGCTCGACAAAAGAGCTCGGGCAATGTGAAGTTGCCATTCAGGTCTTCCAATTCATAGCCTGCAATGATGGAATGGTTGATTTTGCTGAAAAAAATACATCCACAAAAAGTTAAATTAACATGTCCCCTTAAAAAGGTACCTTTTCAAAAGAAAATCCCATTCTTCCAACCATTGATTTTCAGCAAATATGTGATTTTTCAGGGGAGCATGCAGAACTGCCGCCTCCACAACTCTTTCCAGGAAATGCCATGAAGTCCGTGAAAGGAGACCTGAGTCTTGTAACAAAACACACAAGAAGAAACACATAAAAACGAAATATATCACCACAGGTACAAACTAATTGCTTCGCAATCTCACTGAAACAAATTCGTGTATGTATAGATAAATATATATACACAAATTGCTATAATCATATAACATATATATGTATACACATATATATATGTATCTAGAATCATTCTAAATCTATACATTGTATCACATAACTTAATCTGTTATGTTCCACAAAAACCCAATCAACTTAGGAGCTCCAAGTTTAAAAATCAATCCAACCAAAAAAAGATGCCAGGATTTAGCAACCAAAAAATGTCATCAACTTCCAGTTTCCAAGCTCCAATGGTTGCGCCAAGTTGCTTGAAGCCATCAAAGGTTGCACGGAAGAAGCCAACACCTGCAGCAAGTTTTGTGGGCTTCGGAATTCATGGGTCCAAAATCTGGTGATTTTGTCGTGTTTGGGACTATCCATGAATCCTCTAGATTTGTTTGAAAAACCATCTCAACTGAAGTGCGGGATTTTTCCACATCTGCTGGGAAAAAACATGAAAATTCAGCGCTTCCACTTTTGGTTTGTTCCTTGTGTCCTGTGAACATGTCTGCATTATATACTGCATTTGCTATCTGTTTGCACATTTTTGATAAGACAAGTTGTGAATGGGTTGTGTGTTTTGGCCATGACCCAATCTGACCCTCAAACATGAGAACCTTGACCACCATGGTTCTGCAAGATTTCGATCTTTAGAAATCTCCCGGTGACAGGAACATCAAACGTCATCTCCGTGAGCGGGTGCGGCTGCTTTGGAACTTGTCCTCTCATACTCAGGTCTGCCTAAGCATCATCCAAAGGCACAAAAAACTGAGACTTTTCTCACAACTTCAAGTCATAAAAAATCATCCTAACATACAGTAAGTTTTAGTTAATTGGCAGCGGCATACAGTATTTTGATTTGTTGGTTTCTGTCAAATTGACTAGTTTTTCAAGACTTCCATCATTTCGCCAACATGAAAAGCCAACGGCCCAACTGCCAGATGTTTTCGCCCAAGATGCTGGAGGATCAGCTGACTTGGCATTGGAGATGTCTTGGAAGACTTGCACCTCTGCAACATTTTTTTGGGATGTTTGATGTGTTCCGCATGTTCTGAACCTCAAATGCAATGATATTACCGTGTATATCCATGTATATGGATCAGAAAATGGTCAAATTCAAGGCGGTCAAGCTGTGGTAAAGCTCGCCCACCAGCCGACAAAAAGGTCAGGCTTTCCACTTCTCCAATGTTCTTCTGTGTCGGTATATCCCACAAGGTACAATATCTTCAACGTCGTCTTGAATGTCTTCACTGTAGACTTCAAAGCCTTCTTCTCTGGACTGTGTCGCTTGAAAAGGTTCTTCAAATTTTTGTTGCCACAAAATCTGTGTGTTCTACAGCGTTTTGTTTGACTCTTTGGACTAAAAACCTGGTTTTTACGACATCTCTTGGTGTTGAATGCAACAATTGCACGACCATAACACCGCTATGCAGATGTACACGCGGGTTTTCCGGCCTCTGCTGGTTACAGCATTTGCAGTGTTTTTCAAACATGAGCACAACAAATGTAGATATTTTCTTCCATTCAATCACCAGCCCGAAACGCTGATTTGCGGTGTCTCTACAGTCCAAAATTCGTGAAACACAATTATTCCAGGGATCGTTTTGCCATTTTTCACCGCCCGCGATCCTCTCCTGCAAAAGTAGACACAATTTTGGCTCAACCTTTTTTCAATAGTCATTATGAGTCATTACGAGTGATTAGTCATGTAGAAATTCACTAGAATTTCCAAGGTAGACATCTGGTTGTGCTTATTGCCAAACAATACACAACACAACTAAGGTAAAAGCTTTGGTTTATCACTGCAATATCTCATTCGTTTATATTCGATTCGCTTTATCTTGATAGAAACAATATGGACTAGAAATGGGGTTTGACAATATTGTGCGGGCATCCCTGCTGCTATTTGCTGGCCCTATTTTGCTGGTAAAAAGGCATGGTACTGGTAGGTTGTCCAACACACATTTTGGGGCTGTTTCAGTCTCTCTAAATCTTTACCAACTAATGATTGTGTGTGGATACCTTTTTGGGCCCTACCTTTTTTTTTCTTTAGGGATTTTTTACGTATTTTTCTCCGACAAAAAGAAATCTCAGATGTTCTAACCATGCCCAAATGGGTTGTAAATTTTTAAACATTATTCCACCACCAAACCAACGGAAATCTCAACCGATTCCAACCAAGGCGCTTCCTGAAGGCTTTGCAACTCCTTCCCGGAACTCACCAGAATCTTCCGGATCCCTTCATCCGTGGCATAGTTCCACAGTCCTCAGGAAAACCGAGGAGGGGGTGCCCCCCACGATGTGAGTTGGACACTTCTGGGAGAACTATCCGTTTTCCAGTGTTGTGTATATACAAGTATTATACAGGGAGACCCAACATCTCTAACAATCCTTGTGCTTGATATCGCTCAAAATCAACATATCAGACTTGAAGTCAACAACAACGTATTCACAACTGCTCGCAAACGTTTCAGCAACTGTCAAACGAGAGAAACTAACACCTCAAAGGGCCATGGTGTCACGGTGTCTTCCTTCCAGTACCACTTCAGAGATCTTCCGGCCAGGAATCGCATCTTAGTCAAGGTGAAGGTCTCCTCGAAATCGAAGACAAGCCAGGCATTCCTAAGTTGAAAAAAGACGTCCTTCCAAAGCTCGCAGACTTTCTTGGTTCCAGCGCTTTCCTGCTGAGATCTGCCAGATTGGACAAGTTGCGAACAAAGGACCACAGCACAGGCCTATGAGTTTCAGGGTGCTGAGAAAGAAACAATGGACTGCAAAATTGCAAACGGATTAGCATCTTGAATTTGTATCTATTGTCAATATTCATCAACGATATCCCCAATGAAAAGCTCCGAGTTGTCAGGGAGGTCTATCGTTTTCAGTGTAAAATCTTGGGGACTGACTTGACTGATTGCTTTATCAGATTTTATCATTGATCTATTGTTGATCTCTTGTTGGCGTCCATTCTATCTACCTCAAACATCCTCAAACTCTAAATGTACTTTCGCTTCTTCTGGCCTCAGAAAACTTCAAGACATATACGCCGGGCTCATGCCCCTCCAATTCGATTCCACACTGACCAAACTGAACAAATTAAAAGCCACAACTATCCACAACTGACAACTGGCCTTACCGATGTAGAAACTGTCGTCTGGTCTCACATCTAAGGGCAAGGTTGTAGAATATGGGCTGTGCCTTGGCCATCACGGTTTGAATGCTTAGCATTCACAGGGGTGAATTAGATGAAGCAAGGACACATAGTTACACCTTGACTTCCCTCACCATCAACGAAATATGTTGTCTTTTTTGACAGTTTTGAGATTTCGCAGCTTCTCATCATTCCCCTCTACCCAGTAGTCCATCGTTTTTTGTGAACCCAGTTGTGGTTGGTAAACCAAGGCACTCATGAGCGTTGTGACACGCCAGTGGAGCTTTATCTTCACCTAGAAAGTGGAGTTTCGATCCTTTTTTTGGCTTTCTTGAAAGTGAGGAGGATCAAAACTCAATATGGCAAAAAAGAACAGGCGTTCGGCGTTCCGTACTCTTCTCATCTGTTCATTCCTTTCAAGAATAATTCATCCACTTACACCTCAATGAAAAACTCCCCGTTCCTTTCGCCATGCGTCATCCTCTGCTGAAGTAACCCTTGCAATCTGAGCCATCAATAGGACAACCCGCTCGAGCCTCGCAGTTTTTGCACAAACCCAAAACAGCCGACGTTCGTTCATGCCGCTGCCATGCGGCCATGCCATGCCTGAATGGTTTCGGACTTCCAGAGTGGCCTCACCACTTTGGTGTATCCATGGATAGACTTCTCTGGAATATTCCAACTTCCAATGACCGTCTCCTCGTCTTGGTACCTGAAATGTTCAAAGTTGAAGTTGATAATGAATCACAGTACATGAGGATAACATAGAAGAACATTGTTTAACATAGAATAACATATTTTGGAATAACATAGAATAACATTTCAATACCAATATCGAGCCTAGATTTTGAACATAAGCACCCTTTGACTCTTGACGACTTCATCTATGGCCTTGTAGCAGCATTGTACAATGGCTGGCTCACATCTGGAGTGTAGCAAGTACCTTTGGAAGGCAGCAGGCGAACGTGTCACAACTTTCCCCTTTGAACAACCACAACTGGCCGTGAAAAACATCAAGGCCTTTCGGCCAAGTTACAAAAGTCTTTCTCAGATCGATGCAAGGCAGCAGCACTGGCTGACTCGTCCTTGAAAAACATGGCCGAGTCTTGGGTTACAAGCAGAAAGCCGCACCATTTCATAAGAATTTCACAAGCTAACCTTCATTTACGTCACATGTGTTACATACTGATCATACTGGTTGCATCAATCTGCCAAAAGGAATGGTGCAGGCTACATTTCACCCTTCTGAAGTAGCACTTGAATCAGTGTCCTGGAGGCAAAACTTCCGGCATCCTTGCAAGCGGTTCGTGCTTAATCCCCTTACATCATCGCCATTCTCCTCCTCATTCTCCCCAGAATCATCATCGTTGTCATCGTCATCATCTATCATGAGCATTATCTGAATCATTCCCCAAAGACTCAGTGCGGTGCAAACAACAAAGACATTTTTTTTGTATCACAGGCCAAATGGGATTGACATAGAAAACATATGGGGTTTTCCTAAAATGGTGGTACCCAACAACCATAGGTTTTCCTATGTTTTCCTACTAAAAGAGATCATATTGGGGTGTTTTGGGGGTACCACCATTGAAGGAAACATCCATATCAGGTAATCAAGCCATCATCCAGTCTTGTCCATCCCAAGGTGATTTTTTTCGTTTTTCAGGAGTTCGCCTCCAACCTTGCTAGAAGTCGCACGACTCACCGTGGCACGGCGCAACTTTCGTTGTCCCAAAGGCCCTGCTGGTGCCATACCATGAGCCTCTCCAAGGTGCCAAGGTAAAACCTACGCCCTATCGTACCCCCCCGCAGAAATATGGTTTCCCTTATGATCAGGGCTTATTAACTATTGGTTTTCCTGATTTAGGGGGGAAAAGGTAGGTTGACCAGCCATGAATTTTTAATACGCCCCAGAATTCCTGTTGACCAAATTCCTGTTTGATGGCAATCAGAAATCCGGAATTCAGCTCACCAGTTGAGGTTGAAAGGTAGTTGAAATCCCATAAATAAACGAGGTTTGTTTTATGATCTTTTTATTTGGGTTGGTTGTTTGGGATTTCTGAATCATACAGTCAGTTATCAACAGTAGGAAGTTCCTATCAGATCCAGTTCCTATAGATTCCCCCAACCCTATACCCAATTTTCAATCCCATCAAGTTTCCAATTTTGCTTCCCAATCCCCATCCTCTGAGCGCCATGTTACATTGAGATAACCTTAGCAGCCCGAGGTCTTCGGAATCCAAGGCGAGTTTTCAAACGACGGAAGCCGAGGGACAGTGACAAAACAAGGTTGTCGTGGTCGTTGTCACTTGGGCTGTACTGGGAGGCCTTGAAGGGAAACCAGGTGATTCACAGACTCCACTGAGCTCTTTTGCATGGGGGATTGAAAGAACATATCTACGATATATAATCTATCATTTTGTGTATATAGATGATCTAAAATATCACACAAGGGTTCCGAGGTTTGAATATAAGCATCAAGTATCTGAAAGTGGCATCAACGTTGGCTTGGTATAAACAGTCATGCAGCATGGGTCGTCAACTGTAGATTGAGCTCCCGACTTAGTTGCATCCCAGTTTTCATCTTCGTCTTCATCATGTTCCTTACCTCCATTCTCTGGCTTTGGCTTTCCTTTCTCTTTCTCTGTTGATTTGTCAGCTTCTTTTGACGCTGTTGTAGTTTGCATCGTCGTCGTGGTCTTAGCAGAGGCACTACCTCCTTTGGTTGTACTCTGAGCCGCAGCTGTTGTTGATGCAGCTTCAGTTGATTTGCCAGGGTCAGAAGTAGTGGTTCCGACTTCAGCTTTGGCAGTTGTAGTACTTCCAGCAGCAGTAGTGCTCTTCGCAGCAGAAGTGCTCTTCGCAGCAGAAGTGCTCTTCGCAGCAACGGTTGACGTCTTTGCACCTCTCTCGCCTGTCCCACCAGCCCTCACTTCAAGCAACAAACAATCAACAAACCATAGACAAATGACGCATCAACGCAGTGCGCATTGCATAACCTATTGACCCCAGCTTGCGCACAGGTTAACACTCTGCGCTGTATGGTTTTCGAGGGTGGAGCGAGCAACAAGTCAACACTTCTGGGGCTACAAGATAAACCTACACAAAACCCAGAAATACTGATGCCATACAAATCAACTTGCGCATTCCTAAGGTCTCTAGTCCCTCATGGGGCTAGGAACCCACTTCACAAATTGGTTTCAAATCTTCTTGTTTGTTTCATCTGCAGACTTGGAGAATGTCTAGAATTTGCCTCCCCACACCTATGTGGACCGTGAAATATCAGGTCATCGGCCTCCTTTTGGCTTGGTTGTTGCCGCCTCAGGAAAAGGGAGACTCATACAACACCTCCGAAAAAAAAAACTCGGTTGGAGAATGAATAGTTGAATCTACTGGTAATCCTGTATCATCCTTTATATTATCCATGATCTTTGCAAACTTTGTCATGCCTTGGATTGGCTTATGGCTTAGCATTTTCTGAATCGCAAGTTCTTCCTACAATCTTTGTTTCATATGTTTCATGACGTGAAACTGTGAAGCAAAATCTGGGAACCACCTGAGTAAGAGACAGGGGTTGTTTCAGAATCGTCCTCTTCATCCTCTTCCTCTTCGGGTTCATCTCCTGGGGCAGAGGCCAAGACACCACTGACACGGATGCCATTTAGTGGAACACAGAATTCTATGAAAGATTTGAAGTCTGTCAAACCCAGTCCTGTGCCTGGCGTGGTTGAAAATTCATCTGTGGTTTCTTCATCAGAATCATCATCCGTTTCTTCAGGAACTGGAGCCGCACTTGTCGTAATTCTGGTGGTTGATGTGCTGGTGGTGCTAGTGATACTTTTCCTCGTAGTTGAAGTGATGACCGCTTCTGTTGTGTTTGCCGGAATTGTGGTTGTACTTGTCGGCCTTCTATATGTATGCGAGAGTTCAATGGTCAGCTTGCTCTCCTGAGGCAAGGGTTAACAATGACAAGCACTGTACATTCAATTACTTTCTGGTGCACTAGCATAGCAATAAAAAATCCATCATTTTGAATGGTTTTCAACAGGAAAAATGTGGATTTTCCATTGCTATGTTACTTTGAGTGTAGATTCAATTGATGAAATTCTCTCATTTCAAACAGATGATTCCACTCCTTCAGCCGTTGGTTGAACTGCCGCAAGGTTAACATTGCTTGTCCTGGCCCACGTAAGGGTGAAGGACCTTAGAATAGCAATATATAGCAATGATATGCTGAAAGATGTCACTGGATGGTGCTGTCATCCCACCTTTAATGAAATCCTTATAATAGGTCTCTAAACCCCTACTATTGGGTTGATGACCATCCCCTATGGAAAGTGACCGAACGCTCGCACAGGGATACAACAACTTTGACAGGCGACCGATGCTTCTCTTGATGCCATCATCATCGATGTGCACGAGTCTGTTTCCATCCCATACCTTGATTAGCTGAGATGACAGGTGATCAAGATACAGCGATCCTGGATCAAGCTAATGGCCCTTGCCAAATATGTGCCTAATTGAATCCAGGTCCAGTACATCCAAGTGACAAAGTCAAAGTAACTGGAGTTGGAACAGTTGCAAACCACGTCATTGCAAGATAAGCTGGACTCGAGAACCTGTGACAACTCCCCCCCAATGTCAAAGCTTGACCCTGTGCGGGAAAAGCAAGCATACAAGCAATTGAAGGACATGTGCCAACCTTCCCACGAGAGCGCAGATGATCATTCCATTCCTCAGCTTAATTGTACAAGCAACTCACAACAACAACAACAACAACAACAACAACAACAACAACAACAACAACAACAACAACAACAACAACAACAACAACAACAACAACAACAACAACAACAACAACAACAACAACAACAACAACAACACGTAGG
>DF240048.1:69866-92007 GCA_000507305.1 Breviolum minutum Mf 1.05b.01 | reverse complement strand
ACAACTACACAACAACAACAACAACAACAACAACAACAACAACAACAACAACAACAACAACAACAACAACAACAACAACAACAACAACAACAACAACAACAACAACAACAACAACAACAACAACAACAACACTAGTGGGTGGACATGACATGTCCTGAACATCTTGGCTAGCATCCGTGTTGTCGTAGTACTTCACACGCAGTTGCCTCCAATAGAAGATGTGTGTAGGATAGTCTCCATCCTTGGAAGCATCTCGATTTTATGTCCATTTTCCGTGGCACCAAAACTGTGAGAATCTCTTTGATCAGTCTGCACCAGCATGGTGTATTCAGCATATTCACTGACCACCAACATCAAAGGGTCAACCCTGCTAGATATAGCGCAAAAAGAATGATGATTAACCTAACCATGAACAACATGAAGTTGATTAATATTGTGATAAATCCAAAGTATGAAGATGAAGAAGACAAGGAAAAGACGAAAAAGAAGACAAAAAGAAGACGAAGACGAAGACGAAGAAGAAAAACAAGAAGAAGAAGAAGCAGAAGAAGACGAAGACGAAGACGAAGACGAAGAAGAAGAAGACAAGGAAGAAGAAGACGAGGAAGAAGAAGACGAGGAAGAAGAAGACGAGGAAGAAGACAAAGCTGACAAAGAAGAGGACAAAGAAGAAAAATAAAGAAGAAAGACAAAGAAGAAAAACAAAGAAGACAAAAAGAAGACAAAGAAGACAAAGAAGACAAGGAAGACAAAGAAGACAAAGAGGACAGAGGGACAGAGAAGAAGACGAAGAAGACAAAGAAGACAAAGGGACAAAAAAGAAGACGAAGAAGAAGACAAAGAAAAAGAGTGCAGAAGAAGCCACAGAAGACGAATGGACCAAAAAGAAGACCAAGAAGAAGAAGAAGAAGAAGAACAAGAAGAAGAAGAAGAAGAAGACAAAACACACAAACAAGACAAAGAACACAAAGGGACAAAAAAGAAGACGAAGACAAAGAAGACAAAGACAAAGATAAAGACAAAGACAAAGACAAAAACAAAGACAAAGAAGACAAAGACAAAGACAAAGGCAAAGACAAAGAAGAGAAACATGATGCTGCAAATGCCAACGTCAATGCCGTCAAGTTGCTATGAACCTCATGGTCTCAGTGTAGAGTTGCATTCGATTCTGTGACCTTCACAGATGGCACACCATTGGATTCACCGAATTACACCATTGGATTTCTGAAACGTTTCGTGGTGATGTTCTCTCTGGAAAATTCAGGATGTGCAGGTGTCTCCAGTTGGAATCAATGGGGTGTCCTGCCTGTTCGTACTGCTGCAATTTCTGAAGCCCACTAGCAGGCATTCGCAACTTGGATCCTTATGTTGTCAAGATGCCAACTCTAGGCAACACTGGCAGCCAACTCCAGGAAATTCATCTTCCTAAAGTCACTGGCTGCCAAGATGCAGCAGAATCGCAATAGAAAACATCGCAATCTCCTTGTGATGAACCTTGGGACTCTGATTTTGGTGAAGTTCCCGATTCAACGAAAGCAGGAAAATCTCCATTGTCATCCCCAATTCTTGAACAGTTTCAGCTATGTTTTTTTCATGGCGGCTGAAAACCTCCAATCATCTTTTGCCAGGAAACGACAACCCAGTGTTTCTCGTTCCCAGCACATAGATCTTCCATCTAATTGGAAGTGGATCCTTAGGGCGAACCATCATAGATGCACAATGATACACATCTATGATCTTGCAACCATGTAAATATAAGCTGAGAGTTGCAGTTCTAAATCCAAAAAACAAGGTTTTGAAGCTTCCCTTCCAGGCCAGGCTCTTGTACACGGGCATGGAGAAAGATGCGTCAGACATTTCCAGTGACATATCCTTGTCAAATGGAGCGTCCAGGCGCTCAATACTTCCATCGCTGGCAATCTGGGCGCCACTCGTGGCGGATAGAAGACATTGGGATGATTGACATATTGAAATCTGGAGGCTGGTGAATGTGCGGACGCAAATACAAATATGTACGTGTTTATGTTCACTTCAGCTTATGACATGCCAGTCACATTAGAAATGTTGCGTCAACATGGACTTGTCTGATCTGTGTTAAACAGTCTGAAAACGCGACAACAACATGCAACAACATATCACCCAACAATTCTCGCCGTCTCTTAACACACAACGGCTCCAATAAGCTTGTCAAGACACGATAGCATGTGATCTCCTTGGTATCCAGGTGTAAAATCAGTTTCATGGCCCATGGCTGAGTTTCGGAAACCGCAGTCCGTCCCATCCGAGCTCCATCGGATGCTTCCACTCGCAGCTTCAATCCACCAAAAAACCACTCCAGCAAATGAACCAAGAATCCTGATGTAGCTTTTGGCCTGACACATTGGATGCTTTAAAAGTATGATTTTCAACAAAAAGTCAAGCCAAACCTATCAATTTGGTGGCCTCAAAGCGACCGAAGACTAGTGTGAAGCAAAGGATGTGCCAACCTCGGCTGCTCCACTGTGACATCCTTCAAATGAATACCTACAGTAGTATATCACACAGTATATCACTACATGAAGGACAAACAGATCTGATATCAGAGAAGCCAAGTGTCATCGCATTGGTGCCACGGTCTGTATGAAATATACCTGTTGTGATGTGGCGAGTGAATGGTAGCGTTGGTGGAAACATCTTTACATTTTATGATGGAAAATTGCCGAACTGTTTCCCAAAATGAAATTGCTTAGAACTGAGAGCATCGACGGTCGCACGTCGACAATTCAGCATGCGCACATCTTATGAAAATTGCGCACACTGAACACATGCAACATCATACAACTGCCCTCACGCCTTCTCATTAGATTTCCCAAAAATCGACACCCACTGCCCCTCTCAACACAAGAGAGGCTTTGAGGCAAATGGCCACGTGCGAAAAATGGTGTCAAACAAGTTGAGTTTGGTTTCGTGGAGTTTCATCATACGTTTCACGAAAGCGAAGGCTGGAAAACTGGAAAACCGTCTCACGTATCAGCGTTGGAGTAACTCTGTTTGGGCTACCCGAACCATGACTTCCACCCAAACCTGGCGCCAAAAGGCGTTTGGATATGTGGGCAAACCGTGCTTTACGCAGTGCATCGGTGCTGCTTAGGCCCCGCCGCCTCAAGCGCTCCTTGCTGTGTGGATTCTGGGGCTGACGTTAGCTCGAGCCAGCAGGCGCGGGAAGGAGGATCTTTTGGACGTTGCACAAGGATTAAAAAGCCGCAAGCTCACTGATCTGATTGGCCAGTCCGTTATGAAGAATTCATATGTAAACTATCACAGCCGAAAAGAAAACTGAAACGCCTTTTTTTTGCAGCAAAACATGGATGTCTATGAATGTCTCACCGCCCCACCCTTCGCTTCATGTTGCAAAAAACACACTTTTTGCGCCCACACTTTGGTCAAATCCCTTGGAAGACCCCCCGTCAAACTCAGCACTTGAATTTTCAAGCACCTGTTGTCCAATTATGATTTATAATAAGTACTATTATCTTAAGTATATGTTGATATTATGTTGTCTATTACTTATCTACTGTCCAGTGATTTTACAAGAAACGACGAACGATTTTTTCACACTTCCATGCAGGATGACCCTGGTGACCCTGGTGGCATCAACCTTCATCCCATTACCTTCATGGTAAAAGCTTCGAATATCTCCGGAGGATATCCATGCAATCTGAGCTCACTTTCACTCATGCGTTCCAAGGAGGGCACATGCGAGAGGACGCGCATAAACGGCGCAAAAAGGCTCAATCAAACATATTAGTTTCAAGTAACCCATCACAGAGTCGAGTGGAAATGATGCGGGCATAGGGCATACACCATCATACACCTTGGAATTAGAATGAATTAGACAAACCCATAAGGGTGAAAGCCTATTACTAGTAGCTCCTTTAGATTGCCAACCATGGCTTAAATGTCTGTTGCCTTCTTAAAAAATGGTTTCCAGGGCCATTGGATCTTTAATGGAAAAAATATTCCAAAGTGAAGGTGCCTTCCATACAAAATGCTCCCTCCGCGTGGGTCCCATGGTCCCATGGTTTTTCCCCCTGCTCCAAGGCCGGCTGCCCCGTCACGTTGAGAGGTTGAGAAGTTTTGATCCACAGTGGCTTCCATGCAGAAATGGGCCATTTAAGCCAATGAACTTCAACAAAGTGAGGGAGATAGCCAAACAAAAGTCAACAAAAGCCTAGTCCCCGTGTATGTCTGAGTAACACTAGCACTCATTTCGACCTGATTGCAAGGCATAATCAGCGCAAGCAAGACCTGTACACTGTACATCTGACCGGTCTCAACTACTGTCGCTTACCGCTTACTGCGCTTCGTTCCACTTTTCCAGTCCCAACAAGCATCGGCCAACACTGTCCAGTGGCATTTTTTCAAGCATCCCTTCTTCCAACTCACCTTTTCGCAGGACTTTTGGCAAAACTCTGCTGCAACTGAAACCATCTCGTTCATCATAGTTGATGTCCCAGCCCGCCTCTTTTGCAGGGAACATGCGGATGTACTGTGTTAATCGCATCTGGTTGCTGTGGTTATGTGTAGAACCATGCAATTGTGCGCATGACCAAATAACCATCTCCCCTTGTTGCAATGGCACAGGTTGCATGTAGCGAAGCAATGGATCATCCTCTTCTGCACGGAAGGACTTCTTGCTTTTAGACACCTTCTCTAACCTTCTCTCCAAAGTCCATTGTTTCAAGAAATGTGTGCAGCCTGGAAGTGTCAAATGGCAACCTGTCTCCAGATCTTGATCTCTCAATGCAACCATCCCCTGGTAGCCTGGGTTATTCCCACTCTCAAAATCTCGGACGCATTGCCATGGATTGACATCCCAATGAGGCTTCAAACCAATTCTCCACCGGGGCTTGTCCTTAGCTCCACGAGCCACTCCCCACTTGTCCACGGAGACATGTAATCGCGACTCTTGGAAAATGCTGGAGAAAACTTCGTAGATCTTCCGGGAGCAACGATTTGCAAAGGCTTGTGGGTGTAACGCTACTGAGTCCACCAAGAACTTACACGATGAAGGCCAATTTCTGTCAGACCAAGTAGAAGGGTTTTCAGCATCAATTTGTGGGCCATCAAGTTCTTTTTTGATCCGCAACTGATTAATCTCTTCAAACATGGCGAGAATGCTTTTTTCACATTCATCTGCTGTAAGGACCTTCACCACACAAAAGCCATACTTCTCCAAAAATTGCCGAATCCCATGGTCATCCGTGGCCTCGAAGCTCTGCAAGAAGCCGTTCTCCAAGGATGGATAGCGAGGAAACAAGCTCTGCCATTCCTCTTCAGACCGCAGTTTACGAGGTGGACCCTCTACCCTCATCAAGTCCAAATGCACATAACGTACAAAGGACAACAGTGACTCCTTGGTGTTTCCCAAAGGAACTATGAACTCAATGTCTCGCTGACATTCATGGAAGACCTCATTCGGAATCACTTCGCCTGGATGTTGTTGCATCCATAAACGTAGGTGAAGTTGAGCGACTCTCTGCGCTTCCTTCCACAACTCTTTGCGGTCCACCTTTTGTGTGCTGGTGCTGAATCGCTGTTCCAAGCAGCTGAATTTGGAAAGCACACATTGCAAGGCTGAGAAGCAACAAACTTGCATATTGGGATGTACTAGGCATGAACCGAAAAAACTGATCAGAAACTTCACTTTTAGCGGGACAACTAAACATTCACAAAGCAGGGACAAACACGTACAGCATCTCACACATCCACCCCCACTTTGATTTTTGTGAACTACCCAATTCCTCGAGAGTTTCTGGGTGGATGAGGATGTCAGCTCATCATCACCACACCAAACGGACCTTCTGCTGCCCCATCTCTCACACGCAACCTTTTCCTTGACGTCTTTCCGAGTCTAAGATGTCAGAGGTCTGTTGAAAAAGAACCACTAGCCTGGCCGCATCAGTCTACAGGTTGGCCTCGGAGTGCGCGAAAAAACGATCATGCTCTTTGACTGGGGGCCTCCTGAGAAATGGCCTGAGGCCTCCTTTTTCAACTGGTAGAGTGAATCTTGCAATCAGTCCAGGTTTATACATACCAACTATAATCTTACCATTAGTGATTCATATATATATATATAGATTCTCTATGTGGGCTATGCCATATGTTTGCAAAAAAAACTGGAAAATCAAGTTGCAGCAACCTGCCCGAAAAACTTTCAAGCCAAGTAACCTTCAACATCGAGGATACTTCCTTCCCACCAGGAGCACGTTCTTCAACAACCATTCAGTTCAACCACTTGTTCTCCACGAGTTTCCTAGCCTGGCTGGGCCAACATGACTGGTGAACATGTCTGGTCCATCTTCTGCTGGTCGTAATGTCACACTGCCTATGTCAGTCACGGGGCCAGTTGTCAAACACGAAAGGTGGAATGCCTGGCTGACGACCAGGCCGAAGAGGAACACGGCAAAGGTCAAGCAAATGGCGGTGGCATTCAGCACCTATCCATGGGGCCAAAGGCCGGCACCAATTGCGGTTGTTGCAACAACACGAGTGCTATTGGGAACCAGCCCAATGGCGATCAGCCAATGCACCAACCGTAACAAACAAGCAACGTTACGAGTTAGAGAGTCTGAAATGAACCATCTGCCTTGCGATTGTAGTACTCAGTGGAGTCCTCAAACCAATGACAGCGCCCCAGGGATGTCATTGATGTGTTCCTCTTTGTGCCTCTTTTGACAGGGGTCATTAAATTACCAACCAATGCACTGTTCTAAGGGACATCCATCCAAAAATGACCATACATTTACCATGCAAGCTACTTCTTTGATCCCCCTCCAAACTGGCTAATTTAATGACCCCCTGTGATTCACCAGGTGAAAAAATTGAGCTCCCCTGGCAGGGTCGATGTTTTGGCCTGGCTCAGACCCTTCACCCCATGTGGCAAAGGCAGGCAACGCTCCTGCGACTTCGGATCAAGTCATGCAAATCTGAACCCGGGGCTCCTACCTTCCATTGAATCCATCCTGGTTGGTTAATAGGGATCCAGGATCCATATATTGGTTTCATTAAATGATCCTCATATCATCCCCCTAAACAATCAGGGCTATGTTCATTGTTCATATGGAGATGGTCTTGAAAAGTTGTGATTCTAGAAGGGCTATGACTATGAGACTCTTTGTGTACTTCTCTGTCATCAACGTCTGCTACGGGGAGCCCTCCTGCCATAGAGAGGCTGGTGGAGAGTGTTGCAGTCTCAAGCGCACGAAGCTGCTGAGTCTGCAAGGCTTGGGCACACGTCGTACACCCAAAGGGTCATTACCCAGTTTGGGTGGATCAAACAAGCAGCAAATGGTAATTTTGAGGGATGTCCCTTACAACAGTGCATTGTTGGGGGTTGATCATATAACGGCCCCTCTGGCCCCTACCATCAATCCAACATCAAATTTCTTTTCTCGGCCTCCAAGGTGCGAGCAGGTGCCACAAAGCAGGTGGAACGCAGCAAAGTCACCATGGCGATGCAGCACAAGGCCTTGTTTTTATCGGAGCAAAATGGTGAAAATGAAACAGCAAAATGATTCGAACCACTTACCAAATTTACCACAAATACCCCAAACCTCGGGAAAAATCATGGTTCATCATGGAAAATGGGGGTGTATCTCCAATCTGACTTTTCTTTCATTTTGTTGGGGGTGATTTTCCACCTCAAATATTTTCGCAGCAACCAAAAACGCGGCTCGGAGCCCGAACCGCGCTTGGCAGGAAGGTGCGGTTGGAGCGAGCCATTGGGCCTTGGCCTCAACCAACAAAAGGGCAACTGCTTGTTACATTGGGATGAAAAGATAACAACACCACCACTACCAAAAAAAACAGGGTGGTACAGCTGGAAACGAACCAACTATGTAATGATGTTTTTTTGTTTAAACTCGGTTTGCTAAACAAAAAATTACAGTAAGCTTCACCCACAAGGTCAGAAGAAAATAATAATAATAAAAATAGAAAATATGACCCTCCCGGCCACTATTCGCCTGCAGCTGCTGGTTCAGCACTCAACCAATTCTCCCTTCAGATTGCGGCGGCTCAGCCAAATGGCAAATGGTGCACGGATCTAAAGATAGAAAGACATTGCGGACGAAAACGTGATTGATATCTGATTGCGTTTGTATGAAATCACAATGAAACAAACATGAAATTTGGCATGAAAACTGAAACAACAAGCGAAAACAAGCTATGTACAACACAACCGGCACAAAACGTCCGAATTGGACGTAGCTGCAGCATTTTGAAGGCCGCAGAAGTCGAATTGCTTAGTCCGAAGCTTCACCATGCGACATAACTCTTGGCTGTAATGTGAGGCAAAAACTCAACCCCATGAATTTGTTGGGATTTCCGGCAGGTCATTGCACCATATACATAATTTGCTTCTCACAGGCAGTCAAGGATAGATTCTTCCAGAATTCAAGAGAAGCAATTGCCGCACGCAAATCCAGTTGTTGACTTGGCACAAGAAGCTTAAATTCTTCAGCTAGCCGCAGAGCAGTTCTTCAGTTTTCTGACCTGAATTCATTGCATTCAGCTCCAGTGTCCAGTGAGATGTCCGAAAATTTTCCACGGTAACCTGCCAGGTTCATGACTTGTCAGCTTTCTTGTCAGGATGGATTGACTTCAGAGGAAACCTCCACGTTAGTGACATCGATGATGCAAGGCGTTCACATTCTCAAGATCGAATGTCTGGTCGTGCAAGAAAATCAGCTGACAGAAACCTCACAGCTTTTTTTTGGCACTCAAATCTCCCGTTTCAACTGCCGCATCAACAATTCATTGGCAAGAAAGACTATATTGCAGAAAATCCACAAACTAGCTTGAGAGTCAGTTGTCCGACAGCGACGTAGATTGCCACTACAGTAATGTTACGCTAATGTTAGCTGATGTTAGCTGGATAGAAGCTTTTGCCGAGCCATTCTAAGTTAAAATAGCTAAGCACAAAACAAGCTGCAATTTCATCCTCAGAAACCGTCAAGAAATTACGAGGACATGCTTCGTGCGTCGAGGTGATCCCAGGGTGAGAAAAAAGGCCATACTCACCTGAAGCATTTCTTGAAAGTTGAAGACCATCCTATCCCAGGAATATCCAACAGAGAAGCAATGGCTGAACTGGATGGCTCTATTTTCATCTATTGAACTCTCCACTCTTCATCCTCCCACGCCTCCACAAGGCTGGGAAACGGTTACTTGTGCACGACGGTGTGCATCAAATCGGCGCGGGTCCAGCGGCGCCGAAAAGGCTTCTTCCGGGTACGCTTCGTCGTATCATCCACACCCCGAGACTCCATGGCCCTCTCCACGTCATGGATGAGTTTCCACCTCGTTTTTCGCAAAAACTATATACATCTTCAATTAAAACGCCCGGAGATTTAAAGGACATGTTTTTTTTTTGGCATGGTTTTTTGATAAACCAAAGTGATTTCTACATAAGATGTCATAAGAGGACTTCTTCAAAAACCATTGGTAAACCTTTACTCCTTCAACCAATCTTGCTTTACAATGCTTCACTCAACTGTTTCTTCGTTTCAGAATCTGCTTTTGTCATTTACAATTTTAAAGTTCCACAACTTTAGTGACTTTAGTGTTTTTTATTTCAATTTTCCATGAAAAATAAGTACAATCAAAATCTTCACCCAAGCACTGATTCACCCGTTCCAGCTCAGTCAGGATATTGTACAAAGCTTCCAACTCCTATCAGTCGTTTTTTCCGTTGGTCCGATTCTGCGATGTCATTGGGACTGAGGCGGACTGCCCGTTTGAACCTTTTTGAGTTTCCAAACAGGGTCATGTTTGGGTCCTTGTATTGCAGCTTATCCAAAACTTCGCGTAAACGAACTTCAAAGGCTTCAAAGAGAGCATTCTCACGACAACCAAGCCGTGCCAAAGACCAACAGAACCTGGTGCGAGACGTCACAGAAACCAACTTACAGGTGCATGTGGAGCCTTGCACACTCTTCAACAAAAACACAAGAAAAAACACGTTAAGAATATTATACATCTCTCATCTTGAATCATATCTTTTCGCACCCTATATCATAAACAACACCCGGTGCATCCATCCCCATACCATCCCAGATCCGCCTTACAAGTTGTTTTGGCATCAGCTCACAGGGCCTGCGTTGCAACGCCTTCAAGGCACAGCTCTGAGCTGCGCGTAGCAAGTGCGAAGAGCCACGCCCGGTGTGGAGCCGAGCCAAGCCGTAGACACAGCGATAGAGAGCCTTCGGAAGGAAACGAAGAAATCTTTGGAAGAATTTCACGTCAATATTCAGCAATATTTTTTTGCGGAAGGGTTTTTGATTGTTGTTGTTGAAGATGATCTGATTCAAATCTGATAGATACAAATGATAGATATTCACTCATAGGTGTTTTTTTAGATGTTGGAAATACTGATTCTCAAGAATCAAAACATGTTGCTGTTTATTTTACTAAAAAAGAAAGCGCTGTCACGAGTTGGTTGGTTTTTTTCCGGCCTCATCAGGCAGCTGTGGCAGCTGTGGGGCCAACTCCCTTGCCAAACCAACTGCTTGGTACACCAAATCCTCTCCACAAGTCCAGCTGAAAAATGGGTGCAACCATTGAGCGTTGAGGAAACAAGCTGGAACTCAATCTGCTTATCTATGAGTAATTGCCAAAACCAATGACAAAGATGCAGTTTTTTGTATATGTTTTTTGGATCTGGTATCTCAACATGCAAGACAGCAAACTTGCCAAACCTCACTCCACCTCCCATACCCTCCCTGTATCTATTAAATTATTCTTTTCTAACAAAAACATACAAAAACGACGGGTTAGATTCAACCATAGATTCTTCAGATTTCAATTCATCCTATCAAAGAAATGCCTAGAAATCGGATTTGCGCCCCTCCGTTGTCTTTGCCGCTCCTTTGGCGGACTTGGCACAGCTGAAGCTGCCCAAACAGCCTCCGCCACTTTGGGGGCGGGCAGCACAGTTCGCTGCTCCAACAGTAGAGGCCAAGCAAAAACTGCACCCTGGGCATCCATGAGAAGCTGGAAAAGCTTCAAAATGATGAATCCAAACATGTCTCATCTTCCACTTTGAAGTGACAATTTTTGGGACAATCCGCCACCATTGCTGGCGTGTCTGGTGAATGGGGGGCTTGGTTGTGGTTGCCTTGGATGTACTTATGTTCAGGGCTGAGACTGAGAATTCTCCCTTGACGGATTTTTGTTGCTTCGACTAAATACCCCACTCTGCCCCCACCAAAAATATATACAGTAAAACACCATGTCTAGCACATAATATATATATATATATCATACATCTATCAAAGTAAACTCAAACAAATCAACCATAATTTTTCCCACATCCAGTTTTGATTTTTCATTTGGGAAAAAATCAACAAGGACACCTTTTGCTGCACCTGCCGACATCGCAGCTCTGCAAAAATCGTCAGTGCTAAATGCGCTGCATCTGGGCCGAGCTTGGGCAAGGCTTCCTCCACTTTGCTTAGGAAGGCCCGCAAGTCCCCACCAGAAATGGGCATCTTCCGAAGTTCCTGGAGATGATGAAAATCATGGTGGGATGCTCCGATTCTAGCTACAGAAATTGTGTTCTTTTCGTGAAAAATTCAAGACCTACCCTGACCCTACCATACAAAATGCTAAGGTGAACTTCTATTGCCTCATGTCAAAGCTCAAATCTTCGTGGGATGTTATCCTCAATTTTCTGTCCATGCCTTCAAGCGACCAAGGAAGCATTCAAGGTCCTCAGATTGATCATGGATCCATGGGATCCAGGGATCCATGTCGGTCAATGGAAAGTGATCAAACATCCAGTACTCACTGTGATCTATTTTTGAGATCAAAATACTAGAGTTCATTATAAATAATGATAATGAAATAATAATAACAATAATAATGTTGATAATATAATATACCGTTCCATAATTATCTAATCAAATATGTTGCAACTATATCATAATCTATCAAAACCATTTGTATAACATCATAGTTTCTCTGGTTCGTTTCGTTTTTTAGCTCAGCTGCTGCTTCTGTGAAAGGCAACTGGGTTGTGGCACCAACTCGCAGCACCTGTGCTCCATCCACACAGCGTAGGACGTCCGATGCCAACAAGGAAGGCCGGCCCCTCGAAGTGGCTGAGATCCATCGGGATCGGATGCACCACATGACACCATGGGTAGATCTCTGAGATTTCAAGTCGGTTTTTCATATTGGAATGCTTTGTTGGCTCAATGGCTATGATTTTGGTCAATTGATTCAAATCTCAGACAGGATCGTCATGTTTGGATATATTTTTTCTTCATAATCTTCTTCTCCTAACCCTTTTTGACTTTCTAGCATTCTACTGCAAGTCATCAAGTCGCTTGTACACAGCTGTGGCATGGAAGAGTACTCTGACATGTTTCACCTTTCCAAATTTTCCAAATGTGCAAGAACCACACAAAAAACTAACCTGCATGTCAAAGTTTCTTGGGAATCTTCCCAAGAAACCCGATCCGTTGCAACCTTTTTGATCCGCGCAAGTGAACTGACCGCGTTGTAAAAACGACTTCTACCTAAGGTCTTCGCGGTGCAGATCGATCTGCAACAGGCCTCAGTTGAGCCACTTGTTCTCCACCAACTTGCGTGCCTAGCAAAAACGAGGATTCGCGTCCTAAGGAAAAAAAACAAACCGGAAATCAAAACACAATTAACCAAAAGGACCTTTTCATATGGATATGCTGATGCCACCCCTTAAAACAGGTCCTTTGAAACGTACATCTTTGAGTCATCAAATCAATGGGTTCGGGGATCGTTCAGTTTTTCACCTCTCCTGGCTCACCACCAGCCCAAAAAGGAATACCGCGAAGGTGAGGCAAATGGCAGTAGCGTTCAGCACCTGAACAGCGGTTCCGTGGATGTTGTGGATGCAGTGAGGGTTGTGAACATGGGAAGTGTAAAATATCGCAGCTATCACACAAATTTGAAAAAAATCTATGACTTCTGCGACCCTCCATGACTTTCTATGACTTTCTATTACTTCTGCAACATGACTCTTCAGCCTTCAAAACAAAACAACACAACACAACACAATGATACCAATATCGTCTATTTGTTTCTCCCTGGCTCCACCCACATAATTCAGATTGTCTCATTGGGACCCGATGCCTTTCGGTTGTAGTACTCGGTGGAGTCCTTGGAGTTTTTCACCATCAGTTGGAACCAACGGACACCCAACGGCAGCTCCACCCACAACCGGTTGGGATGAGATGTGGGCAGGATCGATGTTTTGCCCGGGCTCGGAGCCTTCACCCCAAGTGGCAAAGGCTGGCAGAGATCCTGGCAGATCTCAAAAACTCTCACCTTTTGGGCTGTACCATTTTTTTTGTTGATGAAAAAAACACGAAATGATAAATAGACACACCATGGATCATCTTATGTAGCACGTCGATTATTTATGGGAAATATATATATATATATATACTATTTTTTCATTAGTACTTGTATTCTTGTATTATTGGATACAATTCAGCCCCATCAATCACCAGCTCTCTTCAAAAAAGTCGGTGACTCTAGGTCCTGCCATAGAAAGTCCCGTTGACAGCGTGGCAGTCTCCAAGGCCCGCAGTTGCTGTGTCTGCCAAGTCATGGTTTGTCCCCATGTTGACACACTGTTGATGGTTCAGAAATCCGACAACTGTAACCACCCGGGATGGTGCTTTAAAACTCCTCATAAATAATGGATAAATAAACTACCAACCTGAAACTGGTGAGCCGGAGTTCAGCCAACAACAGGAGCGAATCATTGTAGATACCGGTGAAACAACTTTGTAATCAAAAAATCTGTCCATCTCAAGCCATCTATTTCCCGAGCCTGCAGACTACGAGCAGGCGCCTGCAAAATTTTGATGTGCAAGAGTGGTTGGAAGATGTTGGATATTACATGATATTACAACATCTTCCTTCATCACCAGCTTGGAAGTGTGCAAATTCTTCGGTTTTCCTCGGTTCGTCCCTCCCTCCAGGAAGTTCCCGGAAACCTGGACAAAACAGTCCGATCGCAGCAGTGCAACCACCGCAAGGCACAAGGCCTCGGTAGTTGTAGCTTGGGGGTCATCCACCAACAGCACCAAAAAAAGCGCAGGAAATGTTGAACTCTGAAATGACTCAACGGGAACGTAGCTATTTTTTCCCCAAACAGGTTTACCTGTGGGGTTCTATCTTAGAAAAAAAGAGTGCTGGTGGGCGCGCTGTGCTATGTTGGGCGGGGATTTGGCTGTGCTGGGCGCGCTGGGCTGGGTTGGGCGTGGGGTTTGGCTCTGGTGGGCGGGCTGGGCTGGGTTGGGCGCGGATTTGGCTTTTTGTGTATGGTCTACATTGTACATGTCTTCTTCATGTCTCATGGTGTCTTTGTGCTTATGTTCATGTGAATCTCAGATGTGTATCATGGGGCTTGAGCAAAACAAATCCTGGCATTGGTGAATGAAACGTGGTTTTGAGCAATTCCGTGTTGCAAAAGTGAAGCGAACGAAATGGAAGCAAAGGAGAGAAACGGCAGTAGCGGCGACCAACACAGTTTAAAGAGGACAGCATAGACAACAGTGCAGTTCTCCAACTACTACTTTACAGTTTCAACACAACAATACGAGTTGGAAAATGAACTGTGAATTCGCACCATCGACATCGCTGATTGTGTCGCCGAAATTGAACCGACGTGCGTTTCTGCGTTGAACAAACTTAGTAACTTTGTTTTTTGCGTTACTGTTGTGTAACCCAAGTTGCGCACGCTTATTGTTGTGCGTTCCTGCGTTTCTGCGTACTTGTAGCCGAAATTAACGTCACTGTATTCTGCAGTTTGTCAACGGTCAGGCAGCAGTATGAATCAAGGTTGTTGTGGGTGTTATTTGATTTAAAATTAATTTACTTGCACTGTTTGGGGTCTATGCTGGTATCATGTTTGAGTAAACACTTCACTGTATGCTTTGCGCTCCAGGGCGCCACAGGCAGGAGAATTGGGCGTGCCATAACTTTCCTGCCAGTTCAACAAAAATCACGAAACCAATGCACCACCAGCCAGCAGCTTCAGCCAATCGCCAGACTTCAGACTTCTAATCAAAAGCTGAAGTCCTTGGCTTCAGCGGAGATCTGCCCGAGCTTTGACTTTAAAAGCGGCTACAGTTTTGGCAGCTTATATAGATGCGCGGTTTTGCCAATTATTGTCAATCAGTTCACACCATCTCTAATGCGCCTCTTCACAAATCTCCAAACAAAGAAGTTCGCTAGAGAAGTGATGTATCCCTAGATCCGCGCCCAATTTTCCCAAGGCATCTGATTCATGCTCTTTGGCAGCTGCCCCTTCACGGTGAAATTCGTATGGAAGTCCTTCTAGTTGCTCTAAGAATCTCTTTCAATGTCTAGAACTTCCATTTGGGAGTAAATGAGTCAGTACTTACATGTTTGGTGGTTTCAACTCATCAGAAAAATGTTAGTCAGATTGGATCATTTCCCCAAGTAGGGGTGAACATAGAAATATTGGAAACCGCCATCTAGTTACGAAGTATCAAACAGTGAGATCCATACAGTATAGATAGGAAAAAACATCCTCATCCTCATCGATGCACAATCAAAACCGGTTGCAACTTAGGCTGACTCCGAGTGAAACCAATCAACTTTACGGGAAGATGGGATCGAATATCTCGAAGCCAAAAGGGCTTCCTGCTTGGCTCAATGAAGAAATGCCAAATGATCAAAAACAAAACTTTCACGGCCTGTCTCTGATGAAAGGCATTTTGTATCACTTTGTCACTTTACTTTGAATTTCTGATCTAAATCATATCCTTTCAGGTACCCCAAGCTGATGATCAAAGGCAGCCCTTATTGTGGTGGTGGCACACCCAAAGAAGAACGCTTCTCCAGCACTTTCGGCCTCGGAACGGATATTTTTTTTTCGTCGAGTTCTAGCCGACGGCACGTGACGTCAAAGAAGCATCAACATTTCAATGGTGATTCGCTTGGTCCATGGCCAGTCATCATGTTGTTGAAGTTCAATCCAGAATTTGCCTTTGAACTCACCTTGTCCCTGGCACAAGTTGACACGTTAAGCTGAACAGCGGAAAATGGTGGCTGTTTTGAAATGGCGAGTTTGCCACATCGTTTTTGGCAAAATGCTGTATTCTTTAGAACTTCTCTGTACCAGTTTCAGGACTTTCCCAAGACTTCATGATACAAATGGATGCTCTTTATATCTGGATGAGTTGAAAGAAAGTTTAGCTACAGCCTCCAAATATATAGTCTTTCGAAGATGTGAATCTGTGAATTGCCAGGTAAGTACGACATTAAGCCATGCTTGACACTCGCTGGTGCCCACTCACCTTGAGCTTGTTCTCTTGATCAAACTGCAAGACCTCTCAAAGCAACCATTCGTTCATCCCAGAATGGGGGGTCACATCCTTCCAAACTCCAGGGGTCATCCAAACTACCAAGCCAAACAATGTGCACTAGTTATAAGGGATATCAGGATGTTTTCCTTTCAAATTCACCATAACATCTTGCATTTCTTGTTTGAATCCCCGATCCCCCAAAGTGGGGTCCCAATTTCATCACCCGAACCGCCTCCGGAACTGCTGAGGGATCCCGTTCCGCCACCCTCTTCAGCAGCTCGTCATATTGATTCAAGGCGGCTCGCTGCGCCTGGGAAACGACTGGCCATGAATCTAAATGGGATTTAGTTGGATCTATTGTGAATCTACAATGATTACAACTTGCAGTACTACAAGTCATGATTCAGAATTTCTGAAAATAATTTCGATGCATGTCAGGATTACATGGAATTATCCTGGCCTGGTTGGTTTGTAGGATGATTTTGTGGAAGAATTGTGATTTTTAGATTTTAAAGATCGAAGATTATTGCCCGCCTTCTTTTTCCTGATGATAGATGCTGTACCTTCTGGATCGTAGCATGACTGAATCGACCTTAGGTCATCCAACAACATTTTGTGAGAGTTTGCTGGATGGTGTCCGCGTACTTATCGAAGTTCTGAGGATCTAAACCGTGACAATGACTCACCCATGGCGGAACCTGCCAAACCCCCCCGAGATTGAAATCTATATTCAGCCTTCCTTGAGCCAGAAGAGCCAAGGAGGTTGATTTGCAACAAGTGTACTATGTACACGTTTTTTTCTTGGAAACGACTATCATGTTTAGCTGCTCACCTTTTTCTTTTTCCCGGAGCTGCAAGTGGCTCAGTCATATGATCTCTAAAAGCATCCTTAAATGGAGCGAAGTTACCTGAGGAAACAAATAAACAAATGGAGGCGGTTGGAACATGTGGGCATTTCAGCCAAGATGCCATTCGGATTGTGTCGGCCAAATGAGTTGTGGTCGTTGAGGATACAAAAGGTCACCTTTCAGAGGTCGGATAAAAATTACCTGCCTGGCCCTTTTGATCATCTTGATTTGTGAAAAACCTACATGTCGTCTATTTCTGAAGACGGGGGAAGGGGAATCTTGGGAATGTCGAAGAAAAGTTGTCCAATCGTTGATTCAACTTACCCAATTCTCTTTGAATCTTCAACCTCGACTTCCTTGACCGGTAAAGATCCACCTCGCCTGCGCCAGACTCGACTGTTGCAGCTCTTCTTTAAAGAGTCGCGCCACCTCCTGGTCCCAAAATGCAGGAGAGGGAATTGGATAACCAGCGAATCGAACCACTCCAGAATTCTGATACTTGACAATTGCAAAACGATTGCTACAAGATCGTTTACAATAAAATGTTTGTTTTTTTCATGTTTTGTTTCTTCCTGGTGCAACCCCCTTGAGGTCTTCAATTTTCAACAAAAAATCAATCCTCAAAAGCATTTGGCAAAAAAAAACATGAACAGCGCTTCGACTGCTTACAGCCCAGTCTCCTCAGGCGGGTTACCAAAAGCACCACAGCCAAAGGCAGAAAAAATGCAAACATCGCAATGGGCATCTTCTGCTCCAGCAATCAAGGCTCTAATCTGCCAAGGGGTCGCCCCGGGTGTCACGGGGAGAAGGCCTTGGCCTCGCCTCTTGGGGGAGATGTGTTTTCTGGTGTTTTTTTTCCGTGGTATTTTCTTTGTCAGATACCCCCTTCACCTTAATCTCCACAAGTTCATTGCGATCAAAGACAACACAGAAAAAGGATGTTTTTTTGAATATATAATATAAGCGTAAAAGGGAGAAAAAACAGGATGGTTTCTCTCCACCTCAGTAAAAGAATGATCTTCATTCAATTTGAACAAATGTAGCTGAAACTTCGGGCACCGGCATTTTATTGGAATCCAAAGCAGTGGCATTTTCGCCACAGAAATTTTCACCAACGAGGCCCGCCTGGGCGCGCATTCGCTTCTCACTCTCCGGCTCATAAGACCTGTCGAGTCCCGAGACCCCAAGTGATCCTACGACGGGATGACGATCCGACCAGCCTCCCCGTCAATTTGGGACGCTCAGGTGCGGGACATGTCAGGAAGGTCACCAAATAACGATCGCCTTCTTCCTTGGGCAAATGGAAAGGCACATCGTGTTGATTTCCAAAACTGAAATGCACTTTGGTTGCTTCGGATTTGGAAAAACAACAAGGCATGCACTGGGTAATTATATGTTTTCGAATCTATACTGTACCTGTGTCAACTGTATCATCACATCGTTTTTGGACGCTTGCTTTCATTATCCTTTTTTGTTGCTGCATTGTTGGCGCTCAACTTGCTATTCCTGCGATGCTAAAAGCCAACAGTACCGCTTGCCACATGGACCCATTGATGGTATTTGATGCTCTTTCGGTCTCTACTTTCACCTATCATTTGGATATCTCTGTCCTTGGCTTAACGCCATGGCACAAGAAATGGATAGCCATCTTGCTCTTTCCCTCTCAATATCGTCACGTCCGGAGAAACCAAACCTTGGTCAGGGGTGGGTAGTGGTTGGCATTGAGAGGCAGCACCCTTGCATGAAACCTTACGAAACATAGGACTAAAGTCTTAAACATCGGCGTGAGACCATGATCCTGAAGAGATCAAACGGAAAACTGGGAGTCACTAATCACCGCTCAAACTGCATCCAGTCGCAAATTTTGTTGCCAAGAGACAAGACTCATCATGAATTGGATAGAATTTACCTTCGACAAAATCGGAGAATTGTCGATGTGGAATGCCAAAAATAGACGTCGGCACGGCCCCTACCATGGCTCTTGGTAGTCACCTGTCTATGAAGTGGCCTGAATAAGACAATATATGTATGTATCCATGTATATAATGTAACAATATATAAATACACATACCATACATAAATGTACATATTAAAACTGGCATAGGAACATATGCCTATCATGGAGTCCCCTTGGAACCCCTTCGACATCTCAGTCCGGAATCCCCTCAGGCTGAGCAACTCTCATCCAAGAAGTTTGCGAGATCACTTCGGCGGAACATCGTTTCTTCCTGTGGCTGGATTCAGCCCAGCTGCAAGCAATCATTAAAAAAAAACATACGATTTATAGTACATCTAATAGATTCCACATGTTTTTATATTATATACCATGTATATATTATACATACTATCTATGCATACTACATATCTATATACTATAGACTATATGTATATACACATAGATGCCTCACATTGGATAATCTCTGCAATCTCCCCCCATTAGAGGAAATGAAAAATGCTGAAACCAAATAGATAATAGCAAAACTTGCCTGAATTTGGAGCTACAGCTTAAGGGGAGTCAACTGCACTGCCAGCGTCTCCTGCGCTCCGGCACCATTTCTGACGCCACCCCCAGGTTTGTTTGGCGAGGCCATGTTGAGCACGGCCACCTTGAGATTCTGTTTCCTGTGTGTCAAAACGTCTGGAAGACACAGACGTTCAAGAAAACCTCGCATTCAAATCACAAAAAAAAGAGCCTGCCTCAAAAAGCTACTTCCACTGCTTCATAGGGGCTGGAATAATCTCCTTTTATGATGAATTATCCCACAATACTGTTGATGGAAGAAATCCCAAACAACCACCTGGGATGTATAAAACCCTGTAAATAATGGTATATCAACCATATCAACTGGTTAGCCGGATTTCAGCCATCAACAGTAGTTGCTTTTAACATTTGCTTACTGTCCCATCATTTCGAAGCTTTTGTCACCTGCACAATTCAGCTGCATGTTCGAGAAGGTCGCCGTCAATGACCTGCGGGGACACCCGAACAACTGCTGTAGGGAACTACATCTTGAAGCCTTGGGAATCATGCATATACAAATGGTATGTATACATGTCTATAATATATATATATATATACACACATGTGTATTGAAGGAACAGAAACAAATATACATATATATTAATATATACGAATTTATAAAATATACACGTAGTCATTATATCATGTATGTATTTACATGTATTTACATACGTACAGTAATCGTGTGAACATGTTTTTGCGTACGATTCACCGCCCTCTCCAGGCCGTACATATCCAGGAACATATACTGAGACAGAGACCCATACATGTATGTATATATGAGTGTTTCCTTAAATGGTGACACCCCAAAACACTCCAAAACCCGCCAAATCATGGTTTTTGGGTACCACCATTTTAGGAAATCCATGGAAATCCCCATATCATGTCAATGTGAATACCCAAACCTTGAAAAAAAAACACTGGGAGTACACAAGGGTGGGCCGAGAGAGTCCGAAAATCTGTGACACACAGATTTTGTAACTCCGAAGCGAACCTCAACTCGGAGAGCAGGAGCAACCTACCCGAAATGCCCAACTGTTTGCGTCTGCTTCTTGTTTTGCATAATTGTAAATTGTTCAGCTTACTGTTTTGCATGCTTTTCAAGCCGCCAGCAGTTTCGTAGAACATCTAGATTCTTTTTACAATTACAAAAACAGAATGAAACCAAAACAACAATGTACCCTTGTCTCCAATGTGTTGAAACCAGGAACTCTTAAGAAATGTTGAAGTCATTTCAGAGTTTCTCAACACGTCACCTGGCCAGCGTTGACGGGCTCGATTGGGGAACTCCGCGAGTTCAATCCATCGTGTCGAAGCTGCTTCCCAGTGCTCTTGATGCATTTTGTACTCGAAAAACCCGACTCTTTGGACTTCATCTTCTGGATGTTGTGCTCGGTTTGCCGCCTCAAGTGGCCATCTTTCGCATTTCGCTAAGCTGCACATACCAGAAATGTCTATGACCAAAGATTTGGCCCATCTAGTTTCCAGTCACAACCAACCTGTGCCAAGGGGCCAAATCTTATGGCGAAGGGGCCTGATTTTAGACATATCTGCATTGCTTTTGCCATCTCCTGCTTCTTTGAAGTCAGCAAGCCACCTGGGAAAAACAACATCCTGTCTGGTGGACTCATGACTCATCTGGTTAAACTCCCGCGCCTTTGATGATCATGTTTGTAACCATCCTCCTGCCATGTGAGGGTCTCAGGTTACAGTCACTTCCAGTTCTTCCAGTCCAAGTCCACCCGTCCACCCGAATGTCGGGACGCTCCTCTGGCATGTTGGCATCGTTTCTTCGGCCTTTGTTTGTGTAAGACATCTTCCAGTTTGACATTCTTAGTCTCACACAGCAAATACTGTAGATGACTGATATATATATATATATATACACACACCTCAATCAGTTTCATGGTATATGAGATGTGTTCAATGAACATCCAGTGTTCTGTTTCAGACTGCCATGTTCTTTATTGCTATGAAATGCCATCAGTTTGCTCTTTGTAGTCATCCTCCACAGAAAAGACATGATTGGTGCAGTTTATGCTACTTAGAATGCGTATCATGTTCTTACAGTGTGAAGTACCTGGTGTGTATCTCAAGACCATCCAATGCCAAAAGTCAAACATTTTTCAACGAGGTTCTAAGAGAAGAGCATCCTGAGGTTTCACCTACATCACGCGCTGCAATGTCCTCCAATGCACTTGGATAGGTCACTGGAGAACTCAGGTATCAATATACGTCAAATATCATCACCATCATCACCATCATCATCATCATCATCATCATCATCGCCATCGCCATCGTCATCGTCATCGTCATCGTCATCATCATCATCATCATCATCATCATCATCATCATCATCATCATCATCATCATCATCTCATCTCATCATCATCATCATCATGTCA
>DF240048.1:47565-69018 GCA_000507305.1 Breviolum minutum Mf 1.05b.01 | reverse complement strand
TCATCATCATCATCATCGTCATCGTCATCGTCATCGTCATCGTCATCGTCATTCTCATCGTCATCGTCATCGTCATCATCGGCATCGTCATCGTCATCGTCATCGTCATCATCATCATCATCATCATCATCATCGTCATCATCATCGTCGTCATCATCGTCGTCGTCGTCATCGTCATCGTCATCGTCATCATCATCATCATCGTCATCGTCATCGTCATCATCATCATCATCATCATCATCATCATCATCATCATCATCACCATCATCATCCTCATCCTCATCCTCATCATCATCAACACCATTATCATCATCATCATCATCATCATCATCATCATCATCATCATCATCATCATCCTCTTCAAAACTCCAAAACAGCATTTGTTCAAAAACGAAGACTCCACGCCTGTGGTTCTTCTCTTGCAAAAGGATTCCATGAAGCCATAAGGTGGGAAACAAAATATCAGAATTCGTCAGGAAATGCGAATCAAAATGTACAATTTTGGCGGGTGACCTATGGTGTTTGTCATGTCAAATCAATGATACGGAATAATTGATAACGAGATGATTAATATGATATCGCATGTTTATGTTCTTCAACTTCTGACATGTACTGGCTTGGTTTTTAACGAACCTTAAGCAGCGTCTCGACCAAGGGCAGCTACGACCAACCAAGGCTCACAAAAATCCCAAATCCCTTCGGTCAATTCATCCACACTCCTTTTGCCAACGCAGCTTTTTGTTCCATCAACGCAAGAGTGTGGCACCACCGAGTTCACCAGCTTGGGCATTTTCCAAACTCCATCAGCAAGCGTAGGACCTTCAAGCAGGCCCGTGCTCGCTAAAAAAAACCCTCGAGTCCTGCACTTATGTCGAAGATGTTTGAATACACAAAACACGGTTATTTGCGATATTTGGCGCACGACTCAACCAAAAATGTTGATTTTTACATGGCTTTACTAACTTTTTACATCATTTTCCAAGAACATCAAGAATGCAACGTGCAAAACACTCCCTCAACAATCAACTTTTTCCACAACACAACAAACACAACAGGAGTTCTCGCCGCGCACCTTGTCCTGACTCCATTCCTGCAGCTCGAATTGAAGAATCGTGATCAAGCTGTCTTGAACTCAAAGCAAGGACATGTAGTCAAAGTATGCCAATTCACATTATTTCACACATTCTCTGAAAATATGTCAGGGACTGGGGGTCATTGAATAATTGTTTCCCAAGTAAAGAGCATCAATCTCACCCTTGGAACAAAAAAAGAAACCGTTGTTCAACCAGGTGGACGGCTCAATTTCTTGGTGCATTGAGACCGAAATGCCTTGGAAAATGAACTGCGGCACCCTCTTCAGCCAGATCTGACTGAAGGTCACCGTCCTTAATCTCAGCATCCCACATCTTCCATTCAAGCACGTCTCAATACCATGAGACTGTGGTCTGCCCTGCATCGGGATGTGGATGTGGAACATGTACAAGTACTGAATGGTCATAGTCTTTCCAGCAACTTGATGACTTTAGCACATCATGATTCATGAGCTTGTCTAGTGTTGCCAAGGAAGAACAAATAACATGGAAGATTTTCGTGACAACGATGTTGTGTTAATTTCATGTCTTGTGGCTTATATTCTAAAGTCACCTAACCAGTAAGTCAATTTACACCTTTCGTTCACTCTTTTCTTGAAATCACCTCAGTGGCCACAAAAAAAACACTTAGAACAAAGGGGGCAAATTCTGGCCAACCTTTCCCTTTCAAACCCACACACCTTTGTCACTTGTAGCGAAATTTAAACGCCCCCCTTGGGGTCTTTATCCGCATCTCAGCAGCTTCTGTGCCAAGCCAAGCGAGAAGAGGGAAGAAAAACGGGGCCCGACCGGTGGCCAGTCAAACCGACAGCGTCACAAGTTTTTCGCCGTCGTTCAGATGATGTTTTGTTCCCTTTGACAAGGGAGCTTTTCAAAGGGTGTCACCCAATGTAGATTATTAATTACGTAATATTATTAGAAATATATGTTGAAAGTAAATAACTGCATATATGGAAGATATCTGGATCTTCCAAGGGGCGCTGCTTGAACCCTACCGGATACACCTATAATCCTCCCTTTACCATCCACTTGACATTACTATGTGGTTGCTTTCCACCCATGACGGATACTAAATGACACTAGAAGCAATCATATCCCATGAATTGTCCCATCGGAAATTCCGACGCCAGGCCAGCCAGCAACACTTTTAAAAGACGTCGGATTTGAGTGACCAATCGATAAACAAATTCTCAGGCGGGAGTTTCAGCACACATTGGAGCACTGAAAAAACATCTGGGCGAGGTTCACACCCATTCAAGATGGGGTCCCCTGAGTCTTTGGGGTGATTTTAAAGGGTGTAAGAACTTTCAGAAACTCCCATGCATTTGGGATTCTCCCAGTGGTCTGCCGGTTGAATCTGAGAGTGATTCGTCGTGAAGATGCAAAGGCATCTTGAACAGATGTCTTTTCAAAGTTCAAAAGATTGGTTATCAAGCAAAAAATGTCCAGTGTTTGTAAACAAAATAATGTCATGTTGCAAACAGAATGGGAATCACCTTCCCAAGTAGATGTTAACAGGGAACACATGTCGAAACATTGAGAAACGTTGCAAACGGTGAATCTTCAGGAAAAACAGTCATCCTGTTTGTGTATGTAGATCACCTTGGAACCAATGTCCATGATCAATGGATATGCACAAACTTTTGATATGGTGGGACATGGGAACCCAATTATGTACAAAAAACAAAGATTCCATGGACAAATCCTGCATCACTTGAGATCATTTGAGATGTTTAAAGCACGCCATTCCTACTTCACGCGGGATATTGACCATATCAACTGGTGAATATCCTGAATTTTGGACAAGATCGATAACAGTATTTTCAGTTCCGATTCCACAGATGTTGTAAAGATATTCAAGTCAAATCCACTTCAGAGTCGGTGACATTTCAATTGGTCGCCAGCTTTCCGCCAGGAAAATCCCGCGTAGGCAAACTTATCCAGCAATTAACCGGTCCCCCTTAAAGGGTCCAGTTCCGCAGTTCAGCAGCTTCTGTGCCGAGCCACTCAGGCCGCGCTCGACGGCGAGACGACAAGGTTTTTTTTCTGAATCACCTCAACAAAAATCGACGCAAAAAGCTGCTGTAAGTGGAGGTTATTGTTTCTATGTTAAGGGTTTCATGACTTAAGATGACAAACATGCCACATATCTAGATTTTATACAAATAAAAAATATGTATGTATATATGAACTTAAAATATATGATGCCATACAATGTTGTTGAGGCCCCCTTACCCCCCCCCAAAGGTATAGCATCTCGTTTGTGTGGGCTGTGGGTGGGTGGGTTGGAAGTGGTGGTGGTGGTAGTGGTAGTGGTAGTGGTAGTTGTGGTAGTTGTGGTGGTGGTGGTGGTGGTGGTGGTGGTGGTGGTGGTGGTGGTGGTGGTGGTGGTGGAGGCGGCGGTGGTGGTGGTGGTGGTGGTATTCATACATCAACCTTTGGTTGTTTGTTGCTTAAAAGAAAGGCATTTCTAGGTCAACATTGTTTCCGCACCTGGCCCACAAGGCTCGAATGCGTTTGGATGCACTCGAAGTCATGCCTAACCTGAGCTGGGTGATGTGGCATTTCATCCAAGTAAAACGTCTACGACAAGAAAGACCTGATGCAAAAATCAAAAAACAACAATTTGATTCAATAAACCTGAACGAATAGAATTGCTTTACTAAAATGCACCGTGTGTGCTCCTCCGTCACCATCAATTCACGACCAAGAACTTGCTGTTGATAGCGTCCAGGACTTCAGCCACCTCTTTGCAGGCATTTTGTGAGACTCTGAAGTGGTAGGATACACCCCAACAAAAAATAAAATGACTGGAAAAGGAAAATCCACCATTTTCAAGTGTGGACATACTTACATCTTTTTTCATGGGTGGTGGATGTTCCAGCCATCATGTCAAATGTTAGTTTTTTGGGGAGCGAAAATCCCCAGGGTGGAATCCCAAGGGTTGAATCCCAAGGGTTGGTGGAAACGATTCCGATGGATGACCAATCGACTCGAGATTTTGAGAAATCGTTGGATGTAAAAAAAACATGGGATCTTCAGTCTGGATTTATCTAGGTGAATGAGTTTTCGCCATCCCAACAAATCATCATAATCGAAAAAATCCTACACACATGTTCCAATGTCAGCGATGTACCTTGACTGCCACGCCTCAGGATCTTGGAAGAATGGAGCAATGTGATGCATCATCTCCTGTCATAACGTCTTAAGAATCATCATCTAAAAAACAGATCCCTAAACAATGCTGCCCAAAAAACAAACATCGCTTTGACACCCTACTCAAAGGAATTGATCCTAACCATTGATCCTAACTTCCTTGGGATGATCCATTTACTAACCATTTACTAGCCAACAACCAGCTGAACCAAGCAAGCAAAATGGATCCAAAACCCGGCAAAACCGTCCTGGACCCCTTCCTTTGAGGCTTCGAAGCCAAAACTCGGCAAAATGGCTTGTTGCACCTCAACGTTACCCATCTGTTAAAGTTAAAAGATCTGCTAATCAACATGTATGTATAATATGCGTAAAAAAAAACATATATATATATATATAGATATGATTGTGTGTATGTTGATATTTGTATATAGATATGATTGGTGTATGTTGATATGTGTATATCAATTCCTTGATATCTATACCTCCCCATGTATTTATATAGATACACATGTTTATTGATCTATGGAATTGCTTGCATTGGAATGCTGCCAAAACACGCGCTCAGATCCAACTTCAAGTTAACCCCAAAGCTCCAAGAGTCGCATTTCCAATCATCCGTTTTCAGGTGCTAAAATGTTCATTTCAGGGTGAAACTTTATATGGGGGTTTCCAAAATGGTGGTTCCCAACAACCATGGATTTTCCTACTAAAAATGATCATTTTGGGGTGTGAAATGGGGGTAGCACCATTTAAGGAAACACCCATATATGAATAAAATTGAATCAATACATATTTGCGTTGCTGGAAAAAAGTAAAACATCTCACACTTTTTATGCATACAAATCCCCAAAATACGTGAGGCGTCTTTGTTTTGGGGCTCGGAGAAAATCTGTAGAAAAATGTACAGCAAATTAACACGAATCAGCCTCTTGAAGCTGTCAAAAAAAAAGGCACCCGCGCCCGGCTGGGCCAACCGTTACCGAGCTCAAGGGATCCAACCAACCTCGCTCCGAGACACAATCAAAGCCAAATCATCACGACCTGTTCGTTGTCGGGTCTGAGATGCCCCATTTTGGCTCCAAAAATGGTCCAAGTTCAGCCCATCAAATCCAATGGTTATTATCCATCAACGATCCCCGTTGTAGGGCTACCAGTAGGGTCTGGTCAAAGCAGATATTTGTTGGTGGTTTTCCTGCTTTGTACCATCGAACTAAAGGGCTTCACCGATAACTTCCAAGTATTCAAGCTTTGAGGCACTCATGGAACAGGGCTTTTGGGTCATTTGCCTAGACTTACCGAAAAAGAGACCTTAGTTCATGTACAAAATCCAGTAGCAAAAAAGCAAAAAGTGATTTCTGCTTTACTGATAACAATCTATGTATACATAAGTATATATATATATATATACAAATATTTTTTATATCTACATCTATGTATATTTTTATTTTGGCATATATCTACACATATTGTGAAATCCATGATCCACTTTGGCCATAATCATGCAGATCCATCACGTGGTAGGGATTGAGCATCGTGCGATAAAACCTTTCGGCACAAGCTCAGAGGGGTTCAGGTGGATGGTATCGCGTGCGGTCACGCTTGGTGGAAAACAAGTGATCTGAGCTGGGGACTGTGGACAGTCTTTTTCATCTAGGTCCCGGGGACCATCAATTACAGTTTGGTTGGTGATTCACATTGGATTGTTGTTGTGAAACTTGATCGGAACTTCTGTTATCAATTCACATTGGTAGCGGAGCTCGAGTTTCGCCGGACCGGGACGTGCTTCAGGGAAACCGTCATCGTGGTCTGGAAGCGACGATCCACTGGGATCTATAGTGTGGTGAAATGGCCGAGGATGTCTCGACAGGGTCGACCGCTGGTGGCACACCTGCCAATCAGCTACCATGGCATCTGATACCGGCCTTCGAACCTGGCATCACATGTGTAAACGACTACGGTCGTCGTTTACATTTCCTTTGTGGTATCTGGCCCAGTGAAAGCCTGAGCCAGCTGGCTCCCCGAGCAGCACTCCTGTGCAAAGGAAGTGCCTTCCAGAAAATATAGTACGATTAGATCCTCAGAAACTTCGTGTGAATTCCAGTGACGGAGTCAAACTGATCGTACAGACATTGGGTGGAGTGTGGGGCAAAACAACATTGGAAAATCGGTATGAACGGTTCGAACGTGCAATTTTCTCGACAGTGCAGAAACCTGACGAAACTCATGAGAGTTTCATTGCTCGTCATGAAGTTCAATTCGAAGATTTGCTCTCGGATGGAGCATCTTTGGAGGACATTCGAGCCTATGTTCTTTTGAGAAACAGTGGACTTTCTGCCGAAGAGAAAAAGAAAATCATAGTTGACTCCGGAGGGAACCTCAAATACGATCGGGTACTGGAAGCTCTACGATTGTTGGGGTCGAAGTTTTTCCATGAAGTCCAATCAGGGAATCGACAACCTCATCGACAGAAAACCTATGAGGTCAACTATGTGAACGAGGACGGTGATGACGTTGCCTTCAACCTCACGGATGATGCAGGCACATGGGAGTCAGGGGATATTCCTGACCACTGCATTGATCAAATGGTAGCTGAAGGTGATGAAGACGCTTTGATCGTACATCAATTTGAAGACAGCCTCATTGATGCTGTCCAATCTGATCCTGATTTGTGTGTTTTCATGTCAACGTACAGTGAAGCCCGACGTCGTTTAACAGAAAAGTCCAAATTTCGCGGATTTTGGCCTGTCAACCCTAAAGGAAAGGGTAAGGGTAAGTCCAAGGCCAAAGGCTACCGCAAACCCTTGGCATTGAGGATCGCCGAATCCAACTGTCGTCGTTGCGGCCAACGAGGCCACTGGAAGGCTGAGTGCCCTTCCAACCCTGCCAATCATGCCACCTCATCCAATGCATCCTCGTTGAAGCCTCATGCCACCAATGCAGCAGTTATGGAAGCCCATTTTGCAATGCCTGGTGATGAGTGGGAGGATATCTTGGAGGGTGATCCCGAGCAGGTTACGCATCCCGTGGTTTGGCCTCAACAGGTGGGGTGTCCTGTTGATTTCAAAATCCATGAGTCTTGTGTGTTAATGTGTACTCCCCAAAAGCCTTATGCATCTAGGGATCATAAACCTTTTGGAAAAAAGTTTTGTCAACAAGTGTTGGATCGCCTCCATAGGAACCGTGAATCCATCCACCGCCACCAGATCAAGAATGATGCTGGTTTGAACGATGTGAGTAGAAAGGTCCGAACCCCTCTGAGACAAAATGATGATCAGGTTTTGGAAAATAATATGAAGTCTCCCCAAGCAACTCGCCCATCCATGAGTGTTCAGACACCTGTTCTTCCTGTGTCCCCTGAATATTCCAACAATGAAGATATATTGTTTGTTAGTCAGGGATGTAACGGCATAGTTGATCTAGGAGCCTCACAAACTGTTATGGGAGAATACCAGTTGCGGGAGTTTCTTCATGATTTGCCTGACAATGTTCGTGCCAAGGTGCGTGAACAAAAGGTTAGTATGACTTTCCGTTTTGGAAACAACAGCACAGTGGCCTGTGATCGCGCAATTTTGGTGCCAGTGCAACGATATTGGATTAGGATAGCCATAGTCAAGTCCAGAACACCTTTCCTATTATCCAATTCGATGTTTCGTAGGTTAGGAGCCACTATTGACACCAAAAGACATACCGTTCATTTTGAAGAAATCCCTTGCACTGTGCCGCTATGCATCACAGATAGGAAACTCTTCACGTTGAACGTGTCTGGAACTCATTGAGAAAGCCCAAAAGTGCAGCTCCACACCTGTGATCGCACCAAATCATGAGAACATTCTCACTGCCGATTGTATTGATCCATCGTTGAATAGAATAGAAGACCTAGGGGAAAGCCATAAGCCAAATAGATGCCATCATGAGAAATATACTGAAGAATCAAGTCAAGGGTTGAGCAATAATCAGATTGACGCTGCCGAACCAGATTCACCACCACCGATTGTGGCAGTCGTGTCCCAAGATTCATCATCTTGTTGCCAATCGTCCGTGCCCGTGTGTGAGAAGTCTTGCCATGTCGAACCAACAGGACCTCCTCAATCGATTCAAACAGGTGAGGACCGAGAAGGTCAGCTCCGAGAAGGAACTCGAGTGGATCAACCTGCCCATGAAAGAGGTGCAGGAACGAACGATTCGTTTCGGAAACACACACTATGGCAAGAAATTCCATACTCTGGTGCACAGCGAACCCCAGTACTGCACATGGTTCATCAGTCATTGGGGAAGTTCCCTCAAGGAGGAACATCGAGAGTTTCTTCACTTCCTCAACAAGTACACCGAGCACATGGAGAAGTCGATGGAGATGCCAGTCCCAAAGACCAAACAAGAGCCGTATCAGAGCATGGTTGTGCCCAAGGCCAAAGCTGCCACCAAGAAGCAGCCTGGCACCTCACCGGACAGTGGCAAACCATCCCGAGCACCGATCGAGAACGAGAGTCCAAGCGAGTCCGAATGGTCGGAGGTTCAAATGGCCTTTCATCAATCTGCCCGCATGGATCAAATGGTGAATCGCATGGACCAAGTCGAGCAGAACATGCAGGACCGCATGAACAACATCGAAGGTGCCCTGACCATGATTGTGAGCCAACTGCAGAGCCTGGGGCTGCAACAGATCAGCCCATCCTGTCAGCAATGACTTCGTCAAAGTACCTAGAGCTTAGGCAATCGTGTGAAGATTTCAATCATTTTCTGAGTTACATTGCTGAAACATCATCGAACGTCAAGACGAATCCTTTCAATGAGAGTCGTAGTGAGCATCAAGGTCCTGATAATCCAATAAAGACTGAAATGATCAACTACATGTGGTCCCAAAGACATCGCATTGCAGAGAAACAATCCTGTAGATATGATCTCATGGAAATCTACTGTTCCAGTCACACGTTTGGGTTTGAAAGCAGTCCGGTTTGGATTGAGTCAAGGTGACTTGTCTAATGAAGATGGTAGGCGTAAGCTCTATGAGTACTTGATCAAATATCAGCCTCGTGACATCTGGATGTCACCGTCCTGTAAGGCTTGGTGTCGATGGAATCAGTTCAATGCTTCCAAATCACCAGAAGCCGCCCGTAAGGTGATCAATGCTCGAGAACAAGAAGCCATCCACATGTTAATATGTGATGCTGTGTGTCAATATCAACTCAGTTTGTATCGCCATTTTCATCTCGAACAGCCTGGTGGCTCCGACATGATGTTTCAGTCCGAGATGTTCCATATCATTGAGAATACATACCGTGCTACATGTGACCAATGCACCGCTGGCAATCTTAGACATCCGAGTACTTTGTTGCCTTTAAAGAAGAACATGCAAATATTCACATCATCACATGTTGTTGCACGTGTCATTGATAGCTGGAAGTGTTCTCGAGATCATCCACATGATCATGTCGCTGGCTCGTTTACCAATGCATCGGGACAACGACAGCTTGTCTCTCAATTCACCGAGCTATATACTGCCACTTTTGCTAGGCGTGTGTGTCGTGCTTTGATGGCCAGTCGAGCGGCAAAAGAAACATCCAGATCTCACCTGACCTTCGTTGAAGACATAAGCGAAAAGGATAATCGTGAAACCAAACGCCGCAGATTGGAAGTAAAGCAGAATCGACCTTTTGCCTTTGAACCTGAACCTGGCCGCAGTGAGGACACTGTGGAGTCTTCGTTGCCTAGTGAACCTGTGGTCGATAATCGTACTCTGATGGAAGCAGCTTTGGAAATAGCACCCCGAGTAGGTACATCCATCATTCAAAATGGCCCCTTCTTTGAAAAGGTGCAAAGCATTTTCAAGAGTCGCCAGATCCGAGTCATTGAACTGTGTAAAGGTGCCGATAGATGTCGAAAACCACCAATTCGTTTAGCACCACAAGAAGCCCCATTCAGAGCTACTATTGGTATCCATAGAGTAACCAAAGCCATCTTTGTGAAAGATTGGGAAAATTGGGAAGTTCTAAGGGGTAGAGGTTTAATTGAAAAGACCCAGCCAGCCAGATTACTGGTCACCATTTTTGGCAGTCCTTTGGAGAAAGACATCTTGACCCGACAAGATGAAAGACCCATAGAGACTTCCAATGATGAGGATCGACATAAACGACCCAGAACAGGCAATGAGCAAGAACCCATTGAACCAAAGGTTTGTTCCACAGCTGAGAAGGCAACCGATCAGGATGCCATTGCGAAAGAAACTGCTCCTGTGTTCCAGAGACATGGACCAAAGTTCCAACAGCTCTCGGCTGAAGATCGACAGTGGCTCCAAAAGATCCATGTAAACCTAGGCCACCCTCATGCTGAGCGACTCCGTAAGACTTTACAGTTACAATCGTGTCCTAAACATATCATGGATGCCATTGATGATTTTCACTGCAGCACGTGTCATGAACTGCAGAAGCCTCGTCTCCCCAGGCCGGCAGCCATATCTGACGTGACTGAATTTAATCAGTGTGTAGGCTGTGACTTGGTGACTTGGTCAACGAAAGAAGGCAAGCAGCACAATTTCTTTCATGTTGTAGACATGGCTACCAGCTTTCAACTAGCACAGCCTGTGTACCAAACTTCCCATGAAGCACTTCAAGATGCCCTTTCTAGGACATGGATGCTTTGGGCGGGACCTCCCCAAGAGTTAGTCATTGACGGTGAATCCGCACTTTGTTCAGAAGCTTTCAGTAACTTCGCACAAAAACATAGTATTAACACTCGGGTAGTCGCTGCATATGCACATTGGCAAATGGGAAAGGTGGAAAGACATGGGGGTATCCTTCAAGGTATGCTGGACAAGTATCATCATGATAATCCAATCCTCGGATCCCAAAACTTCGAAGAAGCCATCCATCATTGTTGCAACGCCAAGAACGCCCTTTCAAGAGCTAAAGGTTATACCCCTGAGATTTTGGTTTTGGGCAAGAGTATTAGAACACCAGGATCCGTAGTTTCCGAACCATATGATGCAGCGGAATATCTCTTGATAAACCTTCAAGCCGAAAGCACAGAATTCTATCAACAAATGAAGAAAAGAGAAACAGCCAGAAAAGCCTTTGTCGAAATCGATAATGACCAAGCCATGAGACGTGCAGTACTCCGAAGAATCCGACCCCACCGTGGTCATCTTGCTCCAGGCACACATGTCATGTATTGGAGGCAAACCCAATGGCGTGGACCGGGCAGAGTCATCCACCAGGAAGACCAACATGTAGTGTGGATATCACATCTAGGTAAGATCTTTCGAGTTGCACCCGAACATGTAAGACTCCTGTCAGAAAGGGAAATTCAATCATCCTGGAAAACTGTACAAGAGACCAGTCCTTTAGAGATGCCTCAAAGGAGTGGACATGGAGTGTTTCAGTATGAAGATCTCATATTACCTGATAGCGCCTCTCCTCCAACTGACGGGGTCATGAACCAACCTGAGATCCCGACTGTACCAACCAACGAAGCACCAATTTTAATGGAACCAACCCTGGAGAATCAAAGTGGAATAACCCATTCCGAACAGCCAGATGCCGAACCTGATCATAGTCAGACAGAAGGTACTAGTCAAGAACATCCTGGAACACCAACAGGGACTGATGTACCAATCCCTGATGATGCCTCTGAGGATGCCCTGTACTGGGAAGATTATTGGATAGTGAAAAAAGATATGATCACTCAAGTTCATAAGAAACCACGTAAATCTGTCTTCCGACCATTGGATAGTCCCGATTGCCCCATTGATGTCTTCATGACAGACTCAAGGCACATTCCAATCCGGTGAAATGTGGCAATATTGCGATAACTGGCCAAGTGACAATGACCACTGGAAGAAAGAACATGAATGGACAGGGTCGACCACCTTTAGGATATTGAATTTGGATAAAGTCACAGAGAATTTCCAAAATCAGCATCACGATGCCTTTCATCTTCAAGAGGATATGTGTTGGGAATATGAGATTTTCTTAACTGATAGTGATCAACAAGCCATGTTTGATAATCCAACTGAGTGTGTGAGTCTCATTGCATCAGCCGCCAAACGCCAGCGAGCCGAAGTTCGGATGACTGAACTGACTCCGGAGCACCGAGCAGAATTTCAAGCAGCTAAGGACAAGGAAGTGTCCCAATGGCTTGACACTGAGACAGTTCGTAAGATTCTCCGAGCAAAGATTCCCATTGAAAACATTCTTCGTACCCGTTGGGTTCTGACCTGGAAAGCCCTAGACCCAAGTGACATAAAACAGGGCCATCCCCATCATAAAGCCAAAGCTAGATTGGTGGTTCTAGGATACGAAGATCCCACCATTGAAGATATACCTCGTGATTCCCCAACCTTACAAAAGGAATCAAGGTCCCTTCTGATCCAATACTGTGCCAGTAAGCAATGGGAGATTCAGTCTTTTGACATAAAGACAGCATTCCTTCGTGGTTCTCGTAGAGACGAAAGGTTGTTAGCCATTGAACCCCCCCAAGAAATGAGGGACAAAATGAAATTAAAGGGTGAAGAAATTTGTGAACTCCGAAAGTCAGCTTATGGGCTAGTCAATGCTCCGTATCTATGGTTTCAAGAACTTCGTGAAGCCCTGATCAATTTGAAATTTGTGCAATGCCCTTTGGATCCTTGTTTGTTTTCCTTACCAGGTCCAAACGGTTCAATCCATGGTCTCGTGGGAATTCATGTCGATGATGGCCTTGCTTGTGGGGATAGTACCTTTGAGAAAACCATCAAAACCCTAGAGTCTATGTTCCCTTTCGGTTCCCATCGTAGAAAGCGTTTTGTCTTTACTGGTATCCAAATTGACCAAGATGATCGAGGAAATATCACACTTAGCCAAGAAGATTATATCAGTAAGATAGAACCCATCTCAATAGATAGGACTCGTAGAAAGAAGACCACCCTGACCATCAGCGAAGAAGAACGTCAAGGTCTTCGAGGTCTCATAGGATCCCTTCAATATGCTGCCACAAATACAAGACCAGACATAGCAGCCCGATTGAGTTTCCTTCAGTCAAAAATCAACTGTGCCACCATTCAGGATCTCCATGACTGTAACCGACTTCTTGAAGATGCCAAACGTCACCGAGATGTAAAGATTAGATACACGACTATCAATATCCCTGACCTTCGTTTTGTGACCTATTCAGATGCCTCTTTTGCCACCCGGGAAAAACAGCATTCTCAAAAGGGCCACTTTGTTTTAGCGACTCATAAAGGGATCTTTGATAAAGAGAAGGTTGTGTCAAGCCCCATTGCTTGGAGCTCAAAGAAAATTGACAGAGTAGTTGCCAGTACCCTTGCGGCAGAAACTTATGCTTTATCCAATGCCATTGATGGCATGGAATGGATTCGCATCCTGTGGCAATGGATGGTGAATCCTGAGTGTAATTGGCGAAATCCTGCTGAGTGTCTCAATAGCGCACCAAAGTCCATGGCTGTTGTTGATTGTAAATCTCTCTTTGATGTTATAATCAAAAATACCACTCCTCAGTGTAAAGAACATAGGACATTGTTGGAGGCCCTGGTAATAAAAGATCGAGTCCAAGCAGGTTGCCAGATGCACTGGGTTCATTCCGCGGCACAGCTCGCCGACTGTCTTACCAAAGTGATGGACACCACAACATTACGAAGCTATCTTCAGCATAGAATGTGTTGCTTACACGATATGCAAGCCGTGCTGCAAGATCGTGCTGACAAGAAACAACAAAAGACTTGGTTGAAAACCCAAATCGAACATGATGTCGACGCATAATTTGTGCAAAACCTGATCCAATATTTTCGTTTATTTCTTCTCTCAAAGAACACTTTTTGAGGAGTGTGAAATCCATGATCCACTTTGGCCATAATCATGCAGATCCATCACGTGGTAGGGATTGAGCATCGTGCGATAAAACCTTTCGGCACAAGCTCAGAGGGGTTCAGGTGGATGGTATCGCGTGCGGTCACGCCTGGTGGAAAACAAGCGATCTGAGCTGGGGACTGTGGACAGTCTTTTTCATCTAGGTCCCGGGGACCATCAATTACAGTTTGGTTGGTGATTCACATTGGATTGTTGTTGTGAAACTTGATCGGAACTTCTGTTATCAATTCACAACATATATACATCTATACTATTCAAACACATGATGTAAACATTCATAGAAACACATATTACATTTACAGAAATCTCAACTAATACATTTTGCCATTTCTATCAACCAACAAGCGACCTTCCCATCAACCATTCCCAGTCAACCTTCCAGTTCATAGTATCCTTCAGGATCCTCGAAGTCGACATTGGCTTGGGAAAAGTCGAAGACACGCCTGGCACCGCCGCGTGGAAACCACCGCTTTTCCACCGCGGAAAACTCCGGCACTTTCCGGTGATGAAGATGAGATGTTTTTGGCCACCGATTTCTGAGTGAATTTTTGGCGGAAGCAAGGGAGCCAAAAATAATACAAAATGGCTCCCAGTCGTGAGGTTCAATGCGGCCAGGTGTAACCAAAGATATAGAAAAGAATCAAGAAAATATAGATGCTGGCTCCTCCACAAGGATTAATAGAGGGGAATTAGTCACCCTCCAAGATAGAAGAGGAACCAATTTTTGGTTTGTATCTCCAACTGAAGTATCCCTGAAATCAACCTCATGAGATGCCCCTTGGTCTGGATCCAACCCGCTCAGGGTACATGGAGTTCTGTAGCTTTTTCCTTGAGTGACTTTGGCATGTAAAGATCGATCTAGCTATATATCTACCCTCCAGGAAATTAACATATCCCACCTTGGGAAAAGGAAAATCATCTTCAAAATGCCATTTTGGGGGGATATGTTAGTTCCCTGGAGGGTATCTATGTATCTATGTATCTATGTATCTATGTATCTATGTATCTATGTATCTATGTACATCTGCATGCATGTACAGTATGCAACTATTTTACCACGCAACCTGCAACTGCCTCCAGTATATGTAATACACCTACGTAATATTATTACAAATAAAACAATGGTACTTCTCACAAAGACATCCCTGATCCGGACGGGCTCGGAGGCCTCGAGTTGTAATTCGCCGCCTTCTTGAGCTCGGCGATGTCTCGTTGAAACGACGCCTTCCCAAACTCCTGGGGGCCGGGTAGGGAAGGCTGCCGGTAAAAAACGACTGAAGGTTGGCAGGATTTTTTGGGGGGGCCTGAAAGGTGTCAATTTCATAGCTCGATGGATATCATCTTCGGCTTTTCGGTCCGAAGATGTATAAATAGGAGAAAGATTTGCAAGTTTGGATTATGGCACAAGCTTTTAGGAGGACGATATCTTGTCCTTGCGACTATAGGTCAGCTAAAATTCAAAACTACCAAAAGCTGAACTTCCCTTCCGTTGATGATCTTTGATGAATATCCTGAGTCAAAGCCTGCAACAGGACAGGAATCGAAACGCATCCCTCCCAACCCCTGCTGCATCTCAAACTCCTTAAGCATCAAATGCCTAAGCTACACGGACCGCCCCCATGACAGTGAAAGTGAGTAACAGTGGGGGATAACGGTTAAGGGGTCCACCACGGTCCACCACTTAGAACAAGATCAAACTTCACGAACCTGCGGAGTTCTGATTTCATCCTGAATCATCCACATATTTCCGAATCATCATCTTGGGGCCATCTGACACTGGAGGTAAGATGTGCATAGATGTGCTAGATTTTGATTTCAAGCTCAGTCTGACCTGAAGATTCAGGAGTTCGGGAAGGAGGTGTTTGGGATCCCTAATCATCAAATTTGAGTTCGAAATCCATTTCCAATACAAATTGTTGATCCACCATTTCGTAACGAAGCAAGAAATCAACGATCAAAATTTGTGTATCAACTTGTATAGCTCTCATTGGATGAAGTGATGTGAAGGTCATGGGTCCATAACTGTAGTTTTTGGAGACGGCATGGATTGTATACCCCAAAATATCGTCATCTGCGTATATAGCTGTTTATGCGCTTACAGTTGTATCCTTCTGTTTGTATACCGCATACAAAATGTATGCATATGTGCGTTTACAAATTGATATTCTGATATTTTGCGTTATCCATCTATCAATTTCAATCAATTATTGAAATCTATCAATCCATCTATCTTTTACCCTCCAGGGAACTAACATTTATCACATCTTTGGAAATGGAGAAATCATCATCGACTCAAAAGTGTTGCCTGGGAAGGGATTATGCACACCTTCCTAGGAGAGTCTTTCCAACCCTCCCCAAAAACAAACAGTTCGCCCCTGCAAATCAATGAAGTTGGAAGAATAAAAAAAAAACCTCTCACCTATGGAATCCGAAAATCCATCTTCCCTGCCCTTAAATTGGGAATAATTTTACTTTCTAACCCGGAGAACTAACCGTTGTAACCTTCCTCCCCATCCTATTTTTGTTCCCCTTTCCCAACTGTTGCTTGCCGGTCCGAGGCCGAGGCCCGAAGTCCGAGGTACAATAAATCCATGACCCGAAACTTGGTCGTGGGCTTCTTCTCCACTGCCAGCCTCGTTGGGAGCTCCGGGAACTTTTCGTTGGCCCAAGGGTTCAAGACTTCCGTGATGGCCAAGCTGTTCACCTGGATATCCAAATCCTCAGGGAGTTGATCCAAGTCAGTCAGAAACCTGACAAGTTAGACTACGTATTGAGATGAGGTGTATCAATTACACTATGTCACTATAATCTTGTATATATATGTATATTACATATTGTAAGTTTATTTTTGATTTTTGTCTCTGAACATTTGCAAGTTGCAAGGCAATCTGAATCTAACTAGAAACTGGAAACTGGAACACCTGTTTTTCTTTGAGAAACCTAACCCTAATGATTCTTGAAAGAGTCGGAGAGATCTGGTTTCCAGTTTTTGTGCTGAAAAGCTTTGCCAAGTGTCGCCTTCGAGCGCTTTAAAGCCTCGAAAAGGTTGCATCGAAAAACCCGCAAAGAAAAGAAGGCATTTGTTTGAGATGCCAACGATGTTTTCGTCCCAAGAACTCATTTGTTGTATATTTTTGTATGGCGCAAAAAGTTGGAAATATCTGGTCTTGTCTGATTGCATGGATGCTTCATGTATCATTTCGGGCAAGTCTGTCCAATCCATGGTGTTTTCTCTTATCCTGTTTGCTTCGTGAGATTCATGCCCTTCTAATCTAAGAATGGAGGACCACCACAGCAGCATCGCCCAAAAACCCTCAGAGTCTGAGTATGATCATCACAATCGTTCTCATCATCGCAGTGGCGTTTTCCATCATCCTCATCACTGTGATCTGGTCATCGCCTTCAATACTCCTATCGTCATTGTCATCTGACATTAGAATCATGCGCTATCAGAAACTCATATACCAGTGCCATCAAGAATATTACTATCATCATCATCATCATCATCATCATCATCATCATCATCATCATCATCATCATCATCATCATCATCATCATCCTCGTCGTCATCATCATCATCATCATCATCATCATCGACGTCCTCATTGTCCTCATTGTCCTCATTGTCCTCCTCCTTCTCATCATCATCGTCCTCCTCGTCATCTTCCTCATCCTGATGGCTATTGCAATCAGTGGATGCATATGCCTCCTATCACAGTTGAGGGCTGCCACAAGTTTGTGCTTCCACGTTCAGGGACCGTTATATTAGCAACCCAAACAAAACATTGTTGTAAGGGAAATCCCTCAAAAATACCATAGATTTGCATTGTTTGATTTCCCCTAAAATGGGTAATTTAATGACCCCTGATGTTCTTCTGACCTTTTGATGCAAGGAACAGAGCAACATCTGTTCAACGCCAGCTTCAGTTGCAGCAAAGCCATATAGGGGAATGACCCGCAGCTGAACGGTCCTGTTTGCCCGAAACGAGAAAAAATACATACAATCAAAGAAATCAAATAGTCAGGTATCTATTCTTTGATATATTTACATATATATATATGTATATAATAAATTCTATAGGTATATATATATAATGTATAAACATATATCATTCTCTTTACACAATTCAGAATACAAAGTTGGAAACGTTTAGTTTGTCAGTCATATGGAGTCATAGATCCGAGAAGAGTTCTTGTTACGGATCTTGAAGTGAAGAAACTGAAACCCGTTGGCAAGAGTGGCACTCAAAGTAGTTTTGGAAAGCAAAGGTTGTTCAGTACTTGAGATGCCTACCCTATCCACTTTCAAGTTCAAGTCTGAATCAATTTTCTCCAACAAGCACCACAAAAAACCCACTCCAACACACGGCCCACTTGTGTTTTCGTTGGCTCCTGACCAAACGCAGCACCGCCTTCCGATACTGAACACTGCCCCTCTCGTATTGACAACACTCATGCAGCTGTCGTTGAAACGTTGGTTCCTGGAAGGCCAGCATCAAATCCTTGGAAAAACGCACGCCGAGTTATCGATTTCTCGAATCGAACATCTTCAACTCTGACAAAGGACAACAAACCAGGCCAAATACAACCACACAAATAGCTGAATGAACAGAGTGATGATCGTTGGAAGCTAAGGTCAACATCTTTTGTCGACATCTGTTTGTGCGTGATAACACGCATTTGGTGGAGTTCTTCCAGAACATGCTGCAGGGTCATCATACACTACAGGGCTATTGGATACGGTAAAGTACTCATGAAAAGCATGCCAACTGATACAATAATTTTCAACTCTATGTCAAGTTTGCTTAATTTGCCCGGTGTAACACTGGGGAATCACTGGGGCATGTTCTGTTCCACTCTCCTTTCCAACCTTGTACAATACCCGGTTGCTCTCACTGTGTAATCCCGCATGCATGGCATATCATCCATGGTGTGCGCGGTGATGTTGCTATTGTATGATTGTATGTGTGACCATGACCGATGCCCATGATATAAACCATTCACCCCACAATGATAGGGATAGAACCTGATACTCATCCCTTGAGCAGCGTTTAATTTTCTATAACCTCTGGCAGGTTAGCTGATAGTGACACTCCCAGCTCCACATCAATCATGCAACTCTAAGAATCATTTTCACAGTGGATGTCAAAAGGCTTCAATTAAAAACAAAAAAAGAGACTGGACTCTATATGCCCAGCAAACACCCCTCCCTGAATTTTGCATCGATTTTTGAGTTGTCAATGAAAAACAATATCCATTTAAAACTGACCCATCAAACATTCAATCATCCATCACTGTTGACTCAACTCAGAGATCTCCAAGGTGCAGATTGCAAGGCAAGCGCCTCCTCTCTGTTCAAGCTTGGTGTTTCTTCATTGCAAACAGCCTCCCCGTAGATGGAAATACCCAATGCTGCTGCTGCTTCCGTAAGAAGCAGTGTTTCATTCGTTTCGCAAAAAAGTTTTTTTGTTGCTAGGAATCATCAACATATGTAACATAAGTCTATTTTCAAGAACATATTCCCACTTTGATCACCTCAAAAACCACCGCAAAAAAAGTGTCATCTGAAAGCAACGTTTTAGTTTTACCTGATTTTTTTTTACCGTCCACTCCGTTGGAAAGGTCGCCTCGAACAAGCGCAAGTTGGAGATATGGTCTTTGATCTCACCAATCTGATTCTTGTCGGTCTGGTCATGGAGCTTTCCAATCAAACGGGGAAGTTCTGGCTGTGACATGGCGAAACGGTGGGCGTGTGCCACCAAGTCGAAATTTTGCTGCAGCAAAATTTCGAGAAAAACCCTCCTTTAATGAATTTGAGCTATCAAAGGGAAGAACAGGAGAGTTGCAAATAAATGACTTGCAACAAGATGCTTGTTTAAGATCACCTTTTATCACCTCGAGATTCCTTCAAATCTATATGATGGAAAGTGCTCACTAATGTGAGCCTCTTTCATAGCTTTCGAAATCGAACAACTAAGCACTATCTTTCATCTGGCTGCACGCTCCAATTTCGATGCACACTGCGTTTATGATAGGGGAATTTCTGGAGATGCTTCGTCCTTCCCAAATCATAAACCATACAAAAATTACATGGAACGTTGTATCACCTTAGGTGGGTTGAAGAGTCTGTTTGGGGATCATGAGATGAATGGTCGATCAGTGCTCTGCCGTGATCATGCCTCGGCTCGATCGCACCATCTTCGGCATTCTTCCCCACAACCTGGATTGATGATGTTCATGTGGAACACATGCCGCTTGCAAAAACAACGGTGCCACAATTCTTCAGTCCCTCCTCCATCCTCAGCTTCGTCAGCTTGCTGTTTTGTGCTGGTGCTCGAAGCCTTAAAACAATTGGCTTCAAGGAGATCAACGGCAAAGGAGATTCAGCTGTGGTATGCTCTCCCTATGCTGTTTTGTGTGAATACCTTCATTGGTTTGTCTGACACCTCTGGAGAAAGAAGTTGCTTGGGGAGTTGGGGGCCATCTGGCGAAAAAAGATGTCTTCATCAATACCAAACATCAGGAGATCAAGAAACATGACATTCCAAATAGTTGGACAAACGCAGAGCTTAAACATTTCGGAAGCTCACAGCTCTCGAACTGGAACGCCTCGACAAAAAACAAATTAAAAGTGAGGACGTTCAGGTGCGACAGTCAGAATATCATGCAAAATATGATCCAATGACATTGCTATGTATGTCAACTGTCAGCAGATATGAACATGCATGTCATCCATCATAATCACATAGTGAAATATGCAAGAACATATCACATGATGTCATGTATAGTATATCAGTATATCTATATGTATATGATATATGTTCTCTTCTATGCGTCACAGCAAACAAAGAAACTTGGCAGACTTTGCATTCTGAGCACCCTGACACTGGACCATCAGCCCATGGTCGGCCCATCGTCGGATCTGCCTCAACCAGTCAGCTTCGCCTTTCGAAATAGTCAGAAAACATGTCCTTCGCGATGAGGTCATTCCGAGAACCCCAGAAAATCACACCGGCATATCAAGTCTTGCATCCTTTTTTGTTCAAGAAGGAATTATGGTGTCAACTGTTCATGAACAAAAATCCAATCCCCACAAGTTGAACCCCCCACTATTTACCAAGGTTTTTATGACATCCATACGTAAAGTCTACAATGGGACATTCCCCCCAGCCAGTTTCTTCCAGTCAGGATTGTGATGGTTGTAGTTTCGGCCCCCACAATCCTACAATGATTCTCTTGTGTCACTGGCTGAATGCGGGGGAGATTTTTTGAAATCCACACATCAGCAAAAATCCGAGAGTTCGCTACTTTCCGTCCGGATAACATCGTTGGGGGGGCTCCCCCCCTCC
>DF240048.1:21054-47523 GCA_000507305.1 Breviolum minutum Mf 1.05b.01 | reverse complement strand
AACCCTAAACCCTAAAACCAAAACCTAAAGTCTAAACCTAAACCCTAAACTTAAACCCTAAAACCAAACTAAACCTAAACCCTAAACCTAAACCCTAAAACCTAAACCCTAAAACCAAAACCTAAAGCCTAAAGCTTTTCACCAAAGGAGGTGGCCCCCCCCCCCCCTCCCCCTCCTCCTTTACTCCTTTAATTTGTTTAAGGAGGAGGGGGGGGGGGAGGGGGGGGGTGCCCCCCACGATGTGAGTTGGACACTTCTGGGAGAACTATCCAAAATCCTCCGGCATCTTCCAGCATCTTCCGGCACCTTGAAGGAAAAATTTCGAAGCGTCCGTCCCCTCCATGCCTGTGGCGCGAATGGCAGAGATGGCCCCAATTGGATGAGGGTCGACCCTACTTTTTTTAATGGGTAGGGAACCTTTTACCCCCCCAAAAAAATACCTACCTCCAAAAATGTCCAAAATTTAGCCAAACGTCAAAACCATAGTAGAGTTGTCCATCTTGGGGATGTGTTTTTTACTTATTTTCCACCGTGTTGTTCTATGTTGGGTGCAATGATACGTGTTGACGACTTGATCAACTGGTGCTTCTCATACCTTGAGGCAAAGGGGGTTCTCAGCCATTGGCAAGTCGGATTTTTTTCGGGATCCCATAGACCTCTCTTTTTTCAGAGACCCAAAAAAGCCGCAAATTACCGATGGTTCTTTGCCAGTGACCACCACCAGAATCATCCAAATTTGAGGTGGCTGGAATATGAAAAACACTTGAAAAACTCTTCATTTCGGCAGGTCTGTAGGTGGAGGGGGGGCATCCCACCGTGGCATAACCCTGCTTTTCCTGCTTTTAGCCGGTACGTCACAGCTGCGTATGACAGCCTCAAAAAAACATCTTAAGGATGTATAGATCGTGGTTCTTTCTTGAAGAATTACTAATTGCACTATACACCCCACCCTGTAACAGGGAAAAATGAAGGTTAGCAGGGAAAGGACCGATCTGTCCCTCAAAACAGCAAGAACAAACAAAATGAGCTGATACAAGAAGTATTCCAATCACATCAAATTGTTGAAGCCGGAAAAGTGTCCGAAACCAAACCCAGGCGTTTTTTTTTCGAAACCTTCTTTCAATCGATTGATCTCGAAACATTTAAAGGATCTGCATGTTCCCGACTTTCCCAGCACTTCATCAAACATGAAGAAGTAAAATGCCCTCAATCAATATAGAAAACTGAGGCGTTGAAGAGCAACAATAACAAAACAAGAAACGGCGGCCCCGAAACAGCGCCTTTGTTGCTACTCCGTGAAAAAGCCGCGAGGGCCACGTTGCGGTAGGCCACGACGGGATGGGCCACGATGGGACGGGCCACGTAAGGATACACCATGTTGGGATAGCAAATCATGCCGCTTTCGACGCCTCAATGAAACAGTGTCGATAAGCCAATGGTTTCTGCTTCGTTCTCCATCAGTTGCGACTGTGAGTATGTTGCAGTAACAAAGGATGTGCGAATAGCAGCATTCCCTGTTCCCTCCTCGAACAAAATGAACTGAGCAAGTGACCCTGTGACTGTAGATATCTTGACCTCAAAGCACCCGGTATTTACGTATCCTCTGATTTGTTGCAGCTTCAAACCTTCATATCAACATTGCTTGAACAAATGTAGCATTGTCTGTCAAACCAAAACAACCAGGCGAGAATAGACCTAATAAGCTCCACTGGGTTCCAACTTGTCATCAATGAAATCAATCAAACTCATCCAAATGTACGGTGTACATGCAGATATCCGTGCTTTTAAATTACAGTACAATATATATTTATATTCAATGTATTTAAATTATTTTTCTATTCATTTTTGTTTGTTTATCTGTTTATTTGCACTTATTTATTGATCTATCTATTCACGCATTTGCTTGTTTATTTGTTTATTTCTTTATCTATATCTATTTCATGATTCATGTATTTCTTTATCTATTGATTTATATTATATCATATTTATCTACTAAATATGTATACATATACACACATACTGCACACACTGTCTACATATGCCTTTTTGAGGGTTGTTCTACAGTCTTTCAAGTGGAAACAAGCATCTTCGGAAAAAAACTTTGGCCAAACTTTAGCGAACCCCATGTTTATCTTTAACGGCACATGTTGTCTAACACTGGCAATAAAAACATTGGTCTGTTATATCATCAAACTTGTTCGAAGCGTCTACTCCCCTGTCAGACTTCATGCTGTGGCAGTTGCACTTAAACATTTACGTTTGCTTCAAGATGTTGGTCCTTGCTCACCTCCATCGGCCAGTTCTGACACTTCCACGCCCGAACTATCAGGGCTCCCTCCCTCCTAGCTTCCTGGAATCTCGACGTAACACGTCCACAGTTTAGGCCACCTAGCTTCCAAGAGAAGGCCTCCTTTCGCCAAGTTTTAGCCAAACTTTTTGCCAAACCTTCGCGAAAAATCACCCTATATTTTTGCAAAACGAAATTTACAGGTAGATTATAGTTTCACAAAATGCTGGGAGGAACAGAAGTCAATGTGTTTCTGGTTGCCCTGGGCATCCTCCCTTTCCTGCAAAACATGCTTCTAAACATAGGCACTGGACACTATAAATATATGTATATATATGTATATAAATGCATATACATATATATACACATTTTGCCCAAAAATTGGCAATAAAAGATATTTTGCCATTTCGGAAAAAAAAAACAAAAAAAACGAATTTGTCCGAGACTATTCATTACATACCCAAAGTCCTACGCAAAGGAAACCCCTTTCATGGCCCTTTTGCTAAATTCTCATACATATATATACATATATATATATAGCATATCGATCATACATACTTTATATCTTGCCTCTTTTTCGCCCTGTATGCGGTCTTTTTGGGCCCACTACATCCACGTGACTTTCTCTTCTGAGATCGATGTCCAATACCGGAAAGCTCCAGTGATCTGTTGGTGCATGTTCATAATTGTACCTCAGTTGCTATTCAATTTCATCTCTAAACTTTCCATCACAAAAAAAGAGTTGTAAAATCTTATTCATTAGAACATCTTGAAAAAAAAAACAACAGTTCTTTCAATGGAGTTTCCTGGTTCCCCTTAATAGGTGGTAGGTAGCATAATAATCCCCGAAAAGGCAATATATAAGTGGTATATATGCGGTATATACTGCCACTTGGGTGATTATATCACCTACTAGTACCACCGTTTTTAAGGGAACCAGAAACAGCTATTGACTCAGTTTCTCCATAATTTTGAACATCTTAGTCCTATGAAATCCATCGCCCATCGCCACAACGTGGAGTTGAAATTCAACCAACGACTTCGGCGCACTGGAAGCGATTTCCTGGAAGTTGCCCTTCTAACTTCCAGGAAGCCATCGTACTTGGCATGTTTGTTTCCACCTCGGGGTTGAGAAAAAAAAAAGCCAAACTATTTTGAAGATCCAAAATATGTTCAAATAATATGTAACTTGTATATGTATATTCATTTAAGATACATATACATATGTATATATACATAGTATTGTATAGTCTAGTGAAAGAATGAAATAGACAGCAGACTCAGTAGACTCAGTAGATGAGATTCTGGCTGCACCAGCCAGAACGACAGGTATGGACATATTCAACCTGCGGTGTTAAAAAAGTGTTTCAAGCTGGCAGGTTGATCACAGCTTCATCACAGGTTGATGCTGGTTGATCGTGGATTGCAGCAAGAAAACCCTTCCCCAAAATCTCCCCCTGAAAGGGAGACCTTGTATCGTGCAATGTACCAGTGCCGCCTTACACCAACCAAGATGGCTGGTTGCCAGCTTTGACAAAAGCTGTCAGTACTCAGTAATTTTGCATCTTCAAAATAGCAAGTCTGTCGTTCAATGACAAAAATGCCTCCTCACATCGATGTGTACAAACATTATATCTCAACTAGAATCAAATTGACAAAGATCAAGCCCCCCGTTTGCCATGGCATGTTGCAAATGACGAAATTTTCTCGCTGAGGACCCCAGACTAAAGTCTGCACCATTCACCAGAACTACTTCTCTTCCTGGCTCCCTTGGTGTGCCACTGCCATCGGAAGATTTGAAACATTTCGAAGTACATTCTGGATATCCATGGTGCTCTTGGCCCATTTTTTTAGGTGTCCTGCTGCTCTTGCTTCCATTCAAATAGCATTTCCAAGAGCCTGAATCAAAACAAGAGTTCGAATTCAAAACCACGATCTGCGTTTTTCTCGCGCTGTTAAGCTGTTTCCAAAAAAAACATCCAATTCTATGGGACCAGGAGACTCCTAGCAGTTGGGAGAAGTATGGAAGAACTGTGTTTTTGTTTATCCTAAATGGTTGACCCTAATGTCTCTCATGTAAAATAATCCCCAAGAGATTTCTCCCAAAAATGATAAAATCCCCCACATCCAAGAACCGCCAGAGCCTGGCCTCTCCTGTTCTTGTCGGCTTTCACGCCATGTCATCGGAGATCGTCTTGGTTTTCCGGCCAGTTTCACACTGGATTTTTGGAGGCGCCAAAAAAAACTGGGTCGCCGCACCCGCCACCGGCTTCGAAGCCAGCCTGGTTAAGCACAGGCCAGTCTTGTGAGTGGCGATTCTTACATAAAATGATCCAACAATAAAAAATATGAGAAAAAATGATACTACACAGCCACGAACTTTTAGATATCCTGCAATACCACATGCAAGTATCTAAAACAGTCTTTTTCCAAGTCGGTTTTTAGCGCAGGGATTTGGGCAAGTTGCGTGAGTGATGCAGGTTGGCAAACCCAAGTTGCCTCGAATTCTGTATCTCCTTGGTCAGGAGGTTCCAGCGCCTGATCCACATCCATCTTAACGATCGAAAAAAAAAGGCGGCAAACCTTCCTGCAAGGTTGGAAAGCCACTTGTTGAAGTCAGTTGAGTGAGGGGTTGACACTTGCAACTTCCCTGAGATTGTCGATGCCAACATGCTTTGCAGCACCAGCCTCCTCTGCATCATGTTTGCCTGGCTGTGTCTTTTGCTCTCCTTCAGCAACTTCCTGCAGGTTTGCGTAAGATGAATCTTCTTACTCTTGATCTTATTGGTCATCTCTGTCCTGAGTACCTTCCTTCTCCTTGTCGCCAGACACAACCTGCAGTAAAGATTCGAACAACAGAAGAGAGAGAAAGGGAGAGAGAGAAAGTGGTGGGCCTGCGCTTGTGCCCACGGCGTGGTCGTTCAAAATAAATGTTCAAAACAAGAAGAAAACTGTCCAAAGCAACTGACCGGATTTGTCAATGTGTGGTAGTCAAACACTTGCAGTCTTGAACCATGCGCTGTCGCCTTGTCTGAATGGAGCTCCGGCGAGGCCTTGAGTGCCAAATGAAGTGGCAATTCTGGTTACACCCCTTTAGTCCATTTCATCCCCATCTTCGTGTTATCCCAACGACATTCCACCAAAGATTTGATCTTTGATTTCCTTTGACTTGTTTATTGGTCTCTGGATCCTTACTCACCTACCAAGATTTTGCACTCAACCAAACTCTGTGCTTTCGGAACTGTTCACAGTTTTCGGGACATGTCAGCTTCTGTTCGGAGGAAGATTGTGGAGCTTCCAAGTGCATAGCTTATCACCTCCCTAACGACTTAAGGATGAATCAAAAACTTCCACATCTGGATATCGGGACGGGTGATCCATGATGCCACTCACAGTAGTCTTCATTATTTTGGGGCTGACCTCGAATTGATCTTGATTCTCCCTAATTTGTGTGGATTTCCCCATCCCCCCAAATTTCATCTTCACTTCATCTTCGCTCATCTCATTCGCAGTTTTTTCAGATGCAATGTTGGTTTTGAGGTCTGGCAGCCAACTCCAAAAGAGTTGGCTGGTTTCCTCCGAGGCACAACATCCAATCCAATGTTGCGAGCCGAAAATTTCTACAAGTGGCATTTGACCAGCAACCAAAACAACTGACTTCAGTAGATCGTTATAGATGGAATGGAACTTGATTTCCACCATTGTCAAACCGTATTCTGCAACTGAGGAGGTGATTACATTTGAAATCATTTGAATGCGATTTCTGCTGCAATAAGGTCTTTTGCTGGACAAACTTCTAGCATACTTCGAGGGAAAAATTCTGATCTGCTACAGCTTCACTCAAGAGGGAAGCGCTCGCAGCGGATGTGTCACCCAGATCCCTGGACAACACTCCGTCTTCGACGCAAAAGTCGACTAAAAGTCGACTAAAAGTCCTCAAAAACTGGCACAATTTCTCGGCGCTTTCACTGAGGCACAATTTGCATTTCATTTCGACGTTTCGAAGTGACACTCGACAGGCATTTCGAACAGCATTTCAACTTTGTCGCAGCAGCATCGGAGGCATCAAACTCGCTGATGCTGTCCGAATTTAGCATAGATTCTGGTGCCAAATCTGTCCAAGAATTCCTGCAAAAACCCAACCAAAGAAGGGCGACTCACCATTGGACTAACCGCTACTAGCAGTTTATAGTCTTCAACTTGGAAAATCCATGAAAATCCAAACATTTTTCAAAGGTGAAAGCCACGGAAAGCTAGCGTGACTATTTTTCATAGCTTTTCATATCATTTCAATTCATTTCATATCCAAAGACATCCTTGTGGTCATATCTTTACACTATCTAACCTTTCACATCTTGAATTTCTTTGTGTCAAACAAACCGACAACACACCGAGGATCTGCTGCTTGGTCCAGGCCGACCAAGTTTTGAGGAAAAGTTGGCAGTAGTCAATGGCTGCCCGATGAGTTGTAGAACATTGTGACACAATACGAGAAAATGCTTCGACATTCAGCAATACTAGACCTAGGGACCGTTGTTAGTTCTTGGTGCTTTAAAAAGCATCAACCAATTCCACGGTTTATTTAATTCAACACTTCAACAACCATTCAAAAGAAAAACAAAAAAGCATCTTAGGAGACCTCCTACCATCTCCATCTTTATCTAAATCATCCTATTTTCGAAAAAAATAAAAATAAAAAAAATCGCGCCAAGAAACGGGAGACATCTTCAGCAACAAGGTCGCCTTGATAAATCCATCCAGCCCACAAGCAAATTTCGGAGATCCAAGCCTCATCCGTCACTGCAACCTGTTTCTCCTCATCATCCTGGCTGTAGAAGTAGCCTGCAAATCATGAAATCAAAACATCCCAAAAAAGTATTTGGATTATTTTTTTCAGATAAGATTTTTTGTATAAGAAATATTACAGAACAACAACAAATATCATCATTACCAAAAAAAATGACATGGAAATTTATTGTATTTTTGCTCAGAGCACTGATTGGCCCACTGATCTTCAAGAACGCATGAGTTGCAGTGCTTCCGCACAAGAAGATCACGTCTTTTGTGGCTGCCACGGAGTCTTCCATGGCTTTCAAGGCCAAATCTTGCAAGACCTGAAGCACCTGCAGGTCATCTGTTGGAAGTAGCCTCACCATGTCGTCAGTCATGTCATCGATTCGCGGATTTTAAAATGATTTCATAAGCAATACGACAAGTCGATGCGTTGGAAAGCCATGCGTTGGCAGCTCTTTTTGGACTGGAGTATCATCAAATGTGTTTGTTGGGAGCTATTCCTTTGGTAGTCTGTCATAATCTCTGTAACCTTCACAAAATCTTCCCCCCCAAAAAAAACTCTGGTTCAGTTCACAGCTAAGCAGCCCGCTGATAAAGTCTAACTTTTCCATGGATCCAGAGTTCCGTGCAAACTCCAATTCACGTCTCAAAGTAGGGGACAGTAAATCCAACAGGGGCACATTGGCGTGGGCGGATTTGGCTTCCTGTCTTAAATGATATTGATGTTGTAGAAAGCGAGATACCTTGTGACTCAACTCTGCTCCAATGTTGTTGTAGGCCATGTATGATCTAAGCAAACGAAACTCTGAGGTCTCATCTTCCTTGATCTTACTCAAAGCACTCGTTAAGGAGGTGATAGAACTCACCAAGGTGGCATAGGTCATCAATGATCTAAAAGCCACGATCACAAAAAAGGCAATTTCCAAGGTGTTGGTGGACCTGATTTGACTCAGTCCAACACCCAACATGGCGAAGCTCCAATTCAAAGACGTCAAGTATTGGTCCAATACAGATGCATCCCAGAGGCCGCTCGCCCTGTGACAATGGAGACAAAACCAGATTCTTAGCAAAGAGTAAGATGATGATCGGATAGATAGAAGTGAAAGAAAACAGTTTTGAGCTCACTAAAGTCAACTCAATCATATTAGTTGCTGACTCGTGCCAACCTTGTATAACTGGAAAATACACAGATTGGAGATTGGTGTTCTCTTCCCAGTAAACCCTCAAGCAAAGCAGCAAGCAAAGGCCTCGCCCAGTTGTTGTCAGGGTTCATCAGAGCGATACCCCACCAACAGCAAGCCAATAAATGATTCAGGATCAACAGCCGTACTCCAGCACTGATGAGGCTGTAGTAGAAAAATGCGAAGTTTGAATGAAATAGCTCCTCCAAACCACCGAAAAAAAGCTATGACTTGGATATCTTGCTTAGTTTGATCGGCAAGAAACGACAACGGCAAGCAACACAACAGGGCAACCATGAGACATTATTTTAAGGCAACAGCTAGGCATCACCGTATCACCCTGCACCCCGACCATCGCCACCAAGTCGTTTCGGCACTTCCTGAAACCCACCGCTCCTTGAAAGCTTCTGTCACCCCTCTGAGCTTTAGCCATCGCAGGACTCGGACAAAACGTAAGAAGCGAATGGCCCGGAGGGTGCGAGACCATGCAATGAGATCTGCCTGCCCATCCTCAATAATCCACAGATATCAATACACGAACACACCTAAACATACATATAGCATGTATTTACAAATGCACATTCACATGCATACAGCAAATACTTTTCTGAATTTACACAAATATAATGGCATGTGATGAAAGTATGCATGTATGTCTGTCTGTCTGGCTGGCTGTCTGGCTGGCTGGCTGCATGCATGCATCTATGGATCTAAGAATCTATGTATCGTTTTTATCTCTATGTATCTTTTTATATCTATATATGTATCTAAATCTACCTATGTATCTATCTATCTACCTATCTATCTTCTTTTCTTTCTGTCTATCTATCTATCTATCTATCTATTTATCTATCTATCTATCTATCTATTTATGTATGCTTGATTGATTGATTGATTGACTGATTGATTGATTGACTGATTGAATGTATGTATGCATGAATGTATGAATGTATGAATGCACGAATGCATGAATGTATGGATGCATGAATGTATGAATGTATGAATGTATAAATGTACGACTGTATGAATGCATGGATACATGAATGTATGAATGTAAAAATGTATGAATCTATGAATGTATCAATGTACGACTGTATGAATGTATAAATGTACGACTGTATGAATGCATGGATACATGAATGTATGAATGTATCTCTGAATGTCTGCATGTCTGTATGTATGAATGTATGAATGTATGAATGTATGTACGTATGAATGTATGAATTTATGAATGTATGAATGTATGAATTTATGAATGTATGAATGTATTTCTGTATGTCTGGATGTCTGCATGTCTGGATGTATGAATGTATGAATGTATGAATGTATGAATGTATGAATGTATGTATGTATGTATGTATGAATGTATGAATTTATGAATGTATGAATGTATGAATGTATGGATGTGTGAATGTATGAATGTATGAATGTATGATATATTATATTATATCAATAGACATTACCAGACAGACTTCTACAAGTTGTTTTGCCAGGGAAAACTCCATCAGGAAGAAAACATCTGGAAAAAAAAACAAGATTTTGCCGACAAAAGTGGCAATTTGCAACTCCAAGCATCACTTTCTACAAGGTCCAAAAAGATGAAGAGCCAACCCATAATCACGAGGCCGAAATCAAAGGTACCCCATGTGATCAAATAATGCCAAGCGCATTTCTTGATCTCCAAAATTAAGGTGCCCCTGCGATAGAAGCCAGTGAGTCCACCAACAAAAAGATCCGCTTGCCAAAATAGTTGGGTCATCCACTCCAAAACTTTCAATGGCACATTCTCTGGTGGGTCGAATACATACCTCAAAACATCACCAAACTCTTAGGGGGAGGAAATTCCCCGCGTTTGAAACGGAAAACGAAATTTGACCATCGACCTGACCCATCTTGGGTCCAGTTCCGAAAGCGGCCAAGTTTCACAGGAATAATCACCAAATCATGCAGAACGCATGCCGCCACCAACATATTCCAAAAGGTCTTGAAGGGACCAGCAGGATGGAAGGCCGTCCAGTTTGGTTCTTTTGGCCGATTGTCTTCTTTCCTGGGAAAGAATCTTCAAAATATCATTAAGTGACAGTCGAAACATGTTTTTTTTGAGGCGAAAAAAACTTTCTGAACCAAAGGCGACAACTCCAACCCAGCGATTTCTGTCAGATCTCTATGAACTTGTAGCCCAGCTTCTTGTCCGAACTCGTCACGGTCAGCAAGACCGTTTTGGACTGACGTCTATGATGGGAGAACTGATACTCCTTCACCGTGAGCTATGTGTCAACAGTTCTTGATTCAGCCTAACAAACATGATAAATCAATATGTCATAGCAATGGCAGAAATCCAGAAGGGCGCCGTTGCCACAACCAACTCTGAAAAAATCGTGGTCGCCCATCCGTGACTGTTGGAAAAATCATGTTCTCAATTCCCACATGACATTTGAACCCACCATCCGTATCAATCGATCAGATACGGAGCTCCTTTGCATGGTTCTCCTCCCAGGCACCGTGACATGTGATTTGGTTGTCACTGCCATCAGAACCCATGGATTGGCTTCCCATTTGTAGTGCCATCTGCAAGGCATTTTTGGCACGTTCCTGGCATGCACTCTCAATATGTAAATGAAAAAACTAAGAGAGAATGAATGAACAAAAAACATAGAAATTTGAAACAGCATGAAAAAAAACACACACATTATTTTAAAGAAAATGACAAGAAACCATTTGGTTCTGGAAAACTCTCAACATCCAATCATCCAATCCCCGTGGCCCTGAAATTAAAAGTCCCTACCTTCAAAGGTGTGACGGCTCCGTTGGACATGAGATCTTGGGAAGTCTTGCGTCCTGGAACCTGCGGCGTTTGCAAGGTGGTGGAACAGTCAACAACGTCGTCAAGCTGCGGTCCAAGACTTAGTAAGTACCAGAAACTTCAAGTTTTCGGGTGTTAGTTACATGTTCATAGGAAAAATCAAGCGAATCACAAAAAAAAAACACCACCAAGTCCCACCCTGAAAAAAAAATCGGTCGGCAAATTCCCCCGGCGCCTTCAACAGGCCATCATTGAATCTATCATCCAATCCCTGGGAGCTCAGAAAACTGCTAGATCTCAACCTGACCGGTTGAGATTTGAAGGCGCTGATTTCCCTTTGGACATCGTGTGTCTGTTTTTCAAAGAAATTCTAACAGCTTGCATTGGGAGTTGTGGTGGAAAATACGGAAAAAACTATAGGAAAACAGCTGGAATCCATGATGCATCATGTATTCGTTCTACCCAACAAACCTCTTTTGAAACTACGAGCCTTGATGACTTTAAGTCGGCAACGGAATGCTGAGAGCTCATGGCAGTGAAGGGTACATTCGGTGAAGGTTGTCCAGAAGCTGGCAAACTCCTGACGTTCTTTGGTGATATTGGAGCTTGTTGTAAGGGTGGCTGCGGGCTGTCCCAGCCGTCCCGAGGGCTGTCTATAGAGCTCAATCTCTCCAGATTGCCTCTCAAGCCCCAACGAGACTCAACAAAAACTCATGGTGCGTGTCATTTTGTCCACAAAATGAATTCTCCCCACTTGTCAACTGGAGACCCAAAAAAAAAACATGCCCAGCCTTCGGAACGACTTGCCAGCGCCTTTCGGAACAGATGGCCCGTCTCTTTGCCAGCTCCCGCCAGCAATAAATCTTCTTCGTAACACTGGGCGAGCTTGCGATGAAGCTCCCAAAACTGGCTCGTTGCCATTGGTGTCGCAACAAGAACCGATGGTTCCCCTCGCAGCCCGAGTAAAAAAAAAAAAGCTACAGGCAAAGTGGCCCGAAGTAGCGGAAGTTAGCCAAAGGCGCAAGGCGCTAACTCATGTGTTTCAAGCCAGCAAACGTCTCATGTTTCAACAAAAGCCACAAAAAGGGTGTCATTTTTCAGCTACCTCTGTGACCGATGGTTTTCCGAATCATCCCCACCTCCGTTGGCGGTTCTTGTGCGACGTCTTCGGGATCCTACAAATTACAAGAAATCTCGTTGAGGGCTGAACTTTTCTTTGCTGTAAAGTTAAAGCAATAAATATGAAGCAATTGTATACGGAAGGTGCAGGAAATTCTTTGTACTCCAAAGATGTTAAAAAAAATAATCCTGGCCCAACATTGAGCTATTTTCCCCACACGAAATTCGATCCACCTTGGAGGGTAGCTCATGTGCTCCAAGATTTCCGGCCTCCTGCGTGGAGGCCAAGCCCTTGCAATGCTGAGTATCAAGAAGTTCCAACTCCCTGTCCCACTGCCAGCTCAAGCTGCCTTGCTGGATGACTGCGCTCCAATCACAGAAACCACCTAGGAAATCGAAACCCAACCGCGACTGTTGAGAGTTTTTGTGGCTTCAATGAAGATGGATTAACCAGCATTTTGGTCAGTGGTGAGCAACCCCAACAAACACAGCTGGTGCAGTTTGTCACCCAAAAAACTTTGGCACCCGACTTGAGCAAGTTTGTTGTCAAAGGTGGTGTCAGCTTCCTTGTGTTGTCGCATCACCCATTGGAATATGAGGGAACTGAAATCCTGCACAGACCTGTGAAGCTCACAGCAGCAGACCTTGACCTCCAGGATTCTCTCCGAACTCTTCCAGGATACCTGGGATCAGATTCACATGAGCACTTCTATTGCTCAGATCGCAACCGCGCACCTGGGATCCATTGCCACTGCCCTCCTAGCGATCTCCACACATACACATAGACATAGACATACGGCAAAAGCATAGATCATAAACACACGGGTACATGTGCGTATCATGATTCTTTGTTTTCTCTAGAATAAAGGATATGTAGAGCAGAAAATGATCGCTGTAAGAACTGGCAACTGAGGTGACTATTGCCTCGGCTCCAGGTGCATCCCAAATGCCAGCTGCCATGTCCTCCACAGCCACAGGGACTTCTACTGTCAATGGATTGAAGGCTTCTCAGGCACAGCTTTAACACAGCAGATCTTAGAAAACTGCTAAAATTTAAAAAGGTGCTTTTCCCATTCTTGCAATTGCAATTTCTGAAATCATAATATCATGGATTGCTCTGAAATGCTGAAACTGCGAAGGCCCCCTGCACAACTCTTTTGGAGCGTCACCACACGGGAGAATGCTGCTTTGTTGGAAATGATCTCAGCAGCAGTCACCAAGATTTGCTCGAAGATCTTTGTCTTGGTAGGTTCAGGCTGCTCCAACTCCTCCTTTCTGTGTTTGAAATAGATGTGCCCAGAAAGGTGGGCAATATTCCGATAATAGCCTGCAGGAAAATGTTCTGGATCCATAATTTCAATGACAACGCTGCCTGGATACATCCATAAACCATGAACCATTCCTGCACCATGGGGTCCCATCAAGATATCACACGAATTGACCCTCGCTGCTTGCGTGCTAATAGGCATGGACTCGGTGAAGATAAGGCGCCGTAAGATCAAAGGATCACCGTTCAAACGAACCTACGGAAGGAAAAAAAAACGGACAAAAAGATTCTCAAGGCTTGCCACCTCAAAAACACGTTTTTTTTGGAGATAGAGAAACATGATCCACTCAAAGATAACACCAAACAATGACACGAGACACAATGACATATATCATAAAAATATCAATAGATGCAACAAAATTCGAACGAGCAGCTCTTTGGGATGTTGCCTTCAATACTCCCAGGCTGGCGTTACTGAGCTCTCGGTCAGAGCCAGGACGTGCCATGTAGCAAAGGTGGCGCCCAGTCCTGATCTATTCGCCCCACCGAAATCTGCGGCAAGACTCAAATTCAATTGGAAAAACAAGGTGGGCCTGAGAGCCCAAAAGACAAACCGGACACATGCAATCCAATATTTAATGTAAGGGTAATGTGATGTGTCCCGTTTGTCGTGTAGTGGACTGCTTCAACTCATGCAAACCTGGATGCAATTCAAAAGATCCTGTCCCTCTCCTTGCTCTTCCCTGCACCTTTTGTCGCACACTTTGTCGGGCCCAATGGTGGAGCCCCATTTTTTGCCGAAAGCAGCGCAGATAGTTTATGGAGACAAGTTTTTTTTGAGAAAGGTTACGGGGGCAATGTGAATTGCAGAGTGGAATGATTAGCGGTGCAAGGATTGTCCAACGTACATGTAATATAGGGAAGTAGTCTGAATCCAGCAGTTTGCAAACAAAAGAGGTCAAGACTCCAGCAAGTTCATCAATCAAAATTTGTCTATTCAGTGCAAAAAACATCGACCGCTGTCCTCTAAGACTGCTTATTTACAATCACCAGCACCAGCAACATCACCACCAAACAACTCTTACACCAGACAACGATTAAAAGCATGATTTTTAACACCATACAACCTTTACGCCAACCAACCATTCCACCAACACCTTTCACACCTGACACCTTTTACACCAAACAACCTTTACCCCAAACACCTTTTACACCACACACCTTCTACACCAAACACCTTTTACGCCAACCGCCTCTTGCGCCAGGCACCTTTTGCGCAAGGAACCGTTCACACCAAACACCTTTTACACCAGCCACCTGTTACACCAAACAGTTTTTACACCGAACACCTTTTACAAAGCAACTTTTACACCAAACTCCTTTTACACCAGAAACCTTTTCGCCAAACACCTTTCATACCTGACACCACAAACAACTTTTACACCAAGGCAACTTTTCCACCAACAACTTTTTGCTCCAGACACCTTTTACACCGCGCACCCTTTACACCAGAATCCTTTGAAAGCAGGCACCTTTTACACCAGCAACCTTTTACACCAAACAACTTTTACATCAGACACATTTTACACCTAACAATTTTTACACCACAAAACTTCTAAAACCAAACAACATTCACACCAAATAGCTTTTATATTTTACAGCAGGAAACTTTTACACCAGGCACCTTTTAGTATAGACACTTTTTACACCAAACACTTTTTATGCCAACCGCCTTTTACGCCGGACAACTTTTACACCAGACAATTTTTACACTAAACAACTTTTACAATTTTTTCCACGAAAAACCTGTTACACCAGGCACCTGTTGCACCAGAAACCTTTTACACCAGGAACCTTTTACACCAAACACCTATTACACCAGATAGCTTTTACACCAGACAACTTTTACACCAGACATCTTTCGCACGAAGCAACTTTTACACCAGACATCTTTGGCACGAAGCAACTTTTACACCAAAGACCTTTTTACATCTTACACACCAAACACCTTTTACATTTTACACCAAACAATTTTCACACCAGAAACCCTTTACACCAAAAAACTTTTACACCAGAGTCGTGAGACGCCAGGTTTTTTTACACCAAACAACTTTTACACAAGAAACGTTTGACACCAGACGGCACATGACACCTTGTACACCAACAATTTTTACACCAAACAGCTTTCACACCAGAAACTTCATTACCAAACAACACAGCCAGGAAACCCAAAAGTAGAGTCCCATTTTTTCTCGAAAAATTAGGAGCTCTACTTTTCACTGGTTTGCTTCTCCTGGCCCCTCTATACCAGCAAAACCCAAAAGCAGAGTCAAAAATTGCCAACGAATCTCCAACTCCCCCGCCATAGCCTCCTCCCATGCTATTTCCACAAGATCTCCAGCCCCACCAAACCTTACCGTACCTTCAACCTCCATGCTATCCCCGCTCCTGCTCCGTAGCCTCCTCCCATAGTATTTGACCACCTCCAGCCCCACATAGCCCCGCACCACCGTTAGCACAGCTCGTCGTTCCTCGTCTTTCCCTCCGATCTCGCCTCACCCTCCATGGCCTCCTCATCCCATGCTATTTCTGCATCTCCAGCCCCATCATCCAGCCTCGTCATAGCTTCCTCCCACCGTCCGTAGCTCGTCGTTCCTCGTCGTTCCCGATCTCGCCCCGGCCTTTGGCCACCTCCCATGCTGTTTCTACATCTCCAGTCGTTCCTGCTCGTTCCCTCCATCTCGCCGCATCCGCCAATAGCCTCCTCCCATGCTATTTCTACACCTCCAGCCCCACCATAGCTCGTCGTTCCTCGTCGTTCCTTCTGATCTCACCCCCATCCTATTTCTGCATCTCCATCTCCAGCCCTACCGTAGCTCGTCGTTCCTCGTCATTCCCTCCGATCTCGCCCCTCGGGTAATCTCCTAAACGAGAACCCAAGCATCTCAGAGATGCTTTTGGGAAAGACATTGAAAAACCTCAAACACCTGATTTAGCAAATTTAGCATCTGATATTAGATACTTAACTGATTCTTATTGGTGGAATCATATAGAATCATCAAGTCTCCTTCTATTTTTGTTCCTGCCGGGCAAACCATAAAAGCTTACGTTAAATAGCTTTCTCATCGACGAGGGGCGAATTGTTTGCCTTTCCGTTCAAGCCAACACCGGCAAACAAAACCTGGGCTTTGGCAGTTCACATGTCATTGGGTCTTTAAAAAATGCAAGGTCTTTTCATGAGCCAATGGCTTCTGTTTTTTTTGAATTCCCTGATTGAATCCTTACAATGAAACACTGAAACACTCTCAGAGTTTCACAGAATGTTTTCCTGGACAAAAAAGTGTTTGTAAAGCCGGAACAACAATCTATGCACTATAAATAAATCATTCATGAAACAGTTTTTGTTCATCTTCAATCATGGAGCTGTCTGAAACTCGCGCCAAAGGTCGGGGCCCCTTGCACACTGCAAGTATAAATCCCAAGCCAAGTCCCACAAAAAGCCATCAGAAGGCGCGATGATGTCATGTTCAAAGTCGCAACGCCTTTTGGCGATGGGACCAAGCATCTGCCACTTAAAAACACCTCGGCTGTTCTCCACAGATGAAGTACTTGTGGGTACCACTTGATAGGAGACTGAGATGTTGTTGGGAAGGATCTTCATCTGTTGTAGGATCTTTGGAGTTACCCAAGCCTCAAAAATTGCTGTAAGGTGATGCCAAGGGTTTGGACTGAAACGATCAACAGCTTGGATTGCTACCACAGCAGTGCCCTTTCGAATCTTACTCTTCCAACAAGCCTTGCCACGAGACCACTGTGCTCGTTCACGTCTCTTGCTCTGGGCACGTTCAATGGTCCAGCTGATGTGGCCTTCCCTTTTGTCCACTACTGTCCAAAAGCTTGCAATTCCGGACCAGGTCCAATGAGCATTGCATAGAACATCTGAAGCGGAGAATCCCCGCTGCAAATAAACGACACTCGGATGACTCGATGATGTTTTCTCCTTTGGCAAAGTACTCTGCACCTGGCTTTGGTTTCCAGTCACCTTCCTGTCCAGAGCTTTCAAAACAGGAATACGAACGCATTGAAGCGATTGTAGGAGTGGACTCCTGAATAGTGCAAGTAAAAAAGTTGCAGCAGCAAAGGATGCACACAGAGTGCAAGTTGTATTCTTTGAGGAGAACGGTTTGGGAAAACACTTTGAAGGTCTGGTTTCTTCAACAGAGACTTTGCTCATACTGAAACACGTTTCGAGATCTTTGAGCCACTGGTCAAACAACATTCACGAAAATCTCAGCAATCTCCCCTCCAAAATGCCACTGGCCATGGTCCCCCGGCATCAATTCACATCAGCCTCAGGACCTCGGCCTCAGGTCATCCTCTCCCCCCCCCCGGACCCATCCGGTCCCACGACATCGTCCATCGCCCATGGCGCAGCAAATCTCCAGGGTCTCCAGGCAAGTCCTCAGCCTCGAGAGGGTGAACTAAGCATCCAAAAACAGATCCATAAAAACGCAACAAATGTTAGCGTAATTTCATTCATTCATCATCTAATATCATCTAATTTGGATATCATCTAATATCACCTATATGATCACCCATATGTATCATGCAGAAGCCGATTTGAGTGCTAATTGCCTGAATTGAAGGGTTCTAGGTCAAAACCGATCCTGATTTCCTATCATTCTCGGGCACAAGACACCAGCCCATGCTACGCCTTAGCCTCTTCCACTTTGGGGGCATCTGATTCCTGACGTTTCAACGCCAACTGCCGACCACCTGTCGACTCTTTAAAAGGGATTGTTAAATTTACCCTGATTCATACCGTTGATGGAAGAAATCCTGCACCACCTGGGATGTAAAAAACCTTGTAAATAGTGGGATTTCAACTACCAACCTCAACTGGTGATCGCACGATTTCTTCCATCAACATGATTCACATTGATTTGTAGCATTCGATGCTACTAAGTCCTCCAAAACTAATGGCATGTCCGAGACCAACAGCAGCACTTGCACCGCGTTATCTGCCAATGCCTGGACCATGTGGTCACATTGACGCAGGGCAGTAGAATCTAGTCGAATTTTCAACAAAGTATTTTGAATTTCATATTTTCCCTTTCTTTTCAACCTTTTCAACCAAATCCTACCAACAGCACCTCTTCAACAGCATCCCATTGCTTTTCAGACAGGATGCTCTTCGACCTTATGGCGGGCAATGTGGTTTGGTCAGCTGGCCGCTTGCTGGCCAGGTATCTAGGCTACCCCAGCTTCATGCCTGTCAAAGCCTGAGTTCTCAGCGCATCAAAACAGATTTTCGCAGCTTGTTTTGTTGTAAAAGTTCCAGTTATGACTTCGAAATTGATAAAACTCCAGAACAAAGACATCTCCTAAGACTCGTCCAGTACTTCAAATTTGAAGAGTTGAGAGTTGGAAGAGACACATTAGTTTTCATCAGACATAACCTGGCCACGTCATGACGACCATTTCTCTCACTTCCAATCATGGCGACTTCATCATAAGCGCGGCTGAGAGCCCCACTGCAGTCATGGCATTGCCTGCAAAGCATGCCATCTTTCATCATGACCAAACCAAAAAATCTGCGCCATTAAGATTCAAGTGATTGAAAACCATGCAGCATGTTGAAGTATCAAATCAAAATTCTTCTGATCTGTATCTTTACTTAAAAGCTGTATTTCTCATATCAAACAGATGACAAAACTTACCAAATTCTCTTGCTTTTTCAGGGCCTTTTGTATCTAACACCAGGATCGTGATGAAACCATAGCGGTGGATATGCCACTCCTGGCTGCGAGAGAAAACTTCACAGCCACTTCTCTGCGAAGTCACATCCTTGGAAAAAAACTAAAGGTCACATTATGTTGAACGTATCACTAGTATAATACTTACTTACATGAATCAACTCCAGTGTGTGGCAAAAATACATGAAAACACGCCTAAAACTCACCATCATCAAATCATCAACCGTTGTTTTAACGGGGTTTGTCCGAATCCATGGCCTCCACTGAATCAGAGATCTGGCCAGCATCCACCAAGTACCTAAGCACCCCGCAGGTTGTTTCGCAGTGATCAAAACCCACCGTACGTGACATTCCATTGAATCCTGGTTGGGTTTTTTGGGTAGATTTTTGAAAAGTATAATCCCAAAAAAAAACTGGCTAATGATTTCATCCCCCATATGGATTTTTCCGAAAATAGTGGGTTTTCCCCCCAAATCATCCGTTTTAACAGGGTTTTTCCATTATTTTCACCATCCATTTTGGGGGTATCCCAAATTTTTGGAAACACCCATACAACTGGCGTTTTGGATGTCATCCCCCCAAAAAAAACGGTGGCAAATCACCCAGGGTGCTCGCTGGTCACTCAAAAACCTCTTCGGATCGATCCGGGATTCGGTTTTTTTCTGCCCAAGGAACTCCTCAGAACTGCTCGCCAACTCCTGAAAGGGCTGAAAAGTTGGGCGGTTGAATCGTTTCCAACCCCAAAAAAAATTGGTTGGAGGGAATAATTCTTTAAGGAGAGGTACTTGTGATGTGATGTATATTATATATATATATATATTTATTATTTTATCTATCTATCATAGATATTTTCATGTTTTTCTTATTTTTCTTGAGGTTTTTTGTGCTTTCCTATTTTTTCTATTTTTCTCGATGATTTTTTTGTGTTTTCCTATGTTTTCCTATTTTGTTCCTATTTAAATTACTGTATTTGTTTCCTGCTTTTTCCCTTTTTTTGGTGAGGGTCATTCCTATTTTTGGCATTCTTTTTATTATTTCGGGGTGACTCAAGATGTGCTACTGTTGAACGACATAATATTTATTATATGGGTGTTTCCTTAAATGGTGGTACCCCCCAAAACACCCCAAAATGCTCATTTTTAGTAGGAAAACCAATAGTTGTTGGGTACCACCATTTTAGGAAACTCCCATATGAATGTGTAAATTTTTCTGTGCACTCCTCCGTATTCCCGGGGAAGCTCTGGAAGCTATGTCTTATTGCCAAATGTCACATGGATGTCATGGCATCACGAATCCGTTTTGCCTTGTCACCCCTCGACTGATTTTCAGCACCATGCACCTCCTCTCCAAGCTTTGGTACAGGAACCTCAAAGCGCATGGAAAAGTCATGAGTCATGGGAATTCTCTTCCATTTCGAAATGAAAGTTGCTGAGCTCCCAGGCATTGAGCCATCCTTGTCCAAGTAGAAGGCTGTGTAAACCTTCATGGAAGCTCCCATCCTTAGGTGTTCCCACAACATTTGAGAGTGGTGAATCCTTCAGCTTCTAGTAACGCAGATTCTTGGTGTCCCCAACCCACATAGCACGTTGATATTCTCGGTAGACCTGTTTAGTAGAGCTGGGAAAAGGATGACTACCGGCCCATAGGAAAGGAGGAATGAGGAGCCAAAAAAAACTAGTGTTGTAGGGAGCAGATTTGGAAGGACTTAGTCTCTTTATCTGTTGCGTCAGAGTCAGCGTGCAAAACAAAAAAACTTTGATGGCCTCATTTCACAGTACCATTTGCGCAAGGCAGCTGGTTCATGGTGGAATCATCTTCAATGTCTGCATCCCTTCATTTCCACCATAAGTCTTCTAGTAGTCACCCTTAAAGGCCTTAGCTATGTTCCAACCCTTGGCCCCTGGGGCCTCAAGTGCAAGACAAAGGAGTTGATGAAGATCTCCCAACAAAAGGCCTTGGCATGTACCAAAATACCAAAAGGAATTCAGAGGTCATCAAAACCGATCAGTGCAACAAACTGGGAACCCGTGACTGGTGTCAGCCCCACGCTTTGCCTGTGCTGGAAACATTTTTGTTGCATCTTTTTTGAACCTTTCCCCGCTGCCGATGCAAATGGAAAAGCCTGGTCCTCCAAATCCCAAACTCGTTCAAGGAGGGTCCTTAGACGAAGGCAATGATGTCCGGAAAGTCATCTCACAGGCTACTCCTTGAATCTGGTCTCTCGGAAAGTGAAGCCTTTCTTTGCTGGGACACCGGACGCTATGTCCAGGGGTGGCATGAAAACAGAAACGTTGCTGCACATCTGAGGAGAAGGGATCAGAATATGACCCAAAGGAGCTGGGTGTTAAGTTTGTGTTTTGGTGACGGTGTGATGATGATGAGTTGCGGCGGTGGCGGGAGGGTGACCTACTTCCTGCCGCCCAAGGGTCAATGCACAAGGCTCAACAAAGAATGCATACCGATATCAGTCACCTTCATGGCGTATTAACTGTTCATCTGATTCCCCAGAAAAAAGGCAAACTTGCAAGAAAGATTGAAAACAACCCGAAAAGTGAACGAACTGCCCGCAATGCCTGTGCCAAAATAGTTCTGAATTGTGGGTGCCCACCCAACCTCAAGTGACTCAAGTGACGTTTTTGGTTGGCCTTGGGTGAAACGCCCAATTTGCAAACGCCACTGGGAACCCAAGTTTCCTCACGTGGCGCGATAGCTTTCCCGTAGCAAATCTCGAGCCTCCGTCACCTTGGCCTGCTTTGGTCCCTGCATCGGGGAGTGGTTGCATCACAACATCACCTTTTTTCCACAATGTCAAGTTCCGATACACTCAAGTTCCGGGATGTAAATCATGAAATGTCAAGTTCCAATCCGAAGGTGTTGTATCACCAATCCCTGTTTAAGTTTTTCAAGGTTAGGCTCCTCGGTGAAAAAAGTCAAAACTGCACCAGATTTTCGCGCCTCGCAAAAGCTTTGGTGCTCCATGAGGGCGTCACAGATCTGCGGAAAAAAAACACCGAAGAATTGCGATGGACTGATGAAGGGTCCCGAGGGACGAGGTGTTCTTCGGATACGAAGTGGCGAAACAAATCCATGGTGTGAGATTTCAACCAACTACAATAGTGACTTTTAGTGTCAAGAAGTGAGGCAGGCAACCCTCCAGAAATTTATGGCCAATCTGGAGAACTTCAGCGGAAAAATGAGAAGTTCTCTCCTCTCCTAGAGCTACACCCCCTGGAAAGACGTGGGGGCTCCTCATCCAAGATTTGGGCCGCAAAGCTGCGACCCACATGCAGCGCCACTTGTACCTCCACAGGTCGACCCAACTCTTAGGGGAGGTTGGACCCCAACCAACGCGAGAGGGTGGGATTTCCCGGGTCCAGGCCTCAGCCTGAGCTTTCACGGTCTTCTGCAGCTCCATCCAGGGATCCGCATTCTCATCCTATGCCGTTATGCCCAACGGAGGAGAACTCGAGAAACCCCAGAGATTTTTCGATCGATTTTTTAGACATCGGAAAGCCTCCATGGACATAGTGCCAAAATGCGAAGCTGCATAGTCACCGATCGCCACCTTTGGAAACAAAGTGCTTAAAATTTTGGGGGTTGTGCCTAGGGGTGCCTTTTTGGATAGGGCCTTAGAAAAAACCCAAGTCAAGAGAAACACACAAAAACCCCAGTGCTGAGGTTTGGCACGATACGAAAAGTTTCAACTCCTTGGATTTCCAAAAAAAGTGGCAACAGTTTTTGCAACATAAGAAACTCAACCCGGAGAAAATCTGTTGAAAAAACCCAAGATCTAGCAAGAATCGTAAGGGCATGGTGCGGAAGCGCAATGGCCCTTTCATCTCTGCCTCACAAGTGCTTGATTTTTGGACGACTCTGGCGAATCCTTAGACCCTGCTCTTCCAGTCGTGAAGGTGCTTCCTTTGGCATGGCATTTTGCAAAAATGTTTGGTAAAGAGGTTTCCAACTGCAACCAAAAAATGTGGGATGAGATCATTGGACTGTGACTAGGAAGGAACCCCTTCACAGGCCTCTGGAATGTTGCTGATGAACACCATGTACCTTTGTGCGAAACGCAAGTTGCTGCTGAAAGCTCCCCCTTACAAGCCGCCACAAGCCGCCACAAGCCGCATGAACCCTCAGCTCCCACACGGGCTGTCCGGCTCCAAGCCCTGCAATTGAAAGGTGCCTGGAGAACCAGGTTTCAACCTTGGCGCTTGAAGCGGGCGCAACGTTTCCTTCGGGTTTCCTTCCAGGATCCCAATTTTTCAGGCCGGGATCCAAGCCTTTGCGCCGTGCAAGCGGCACTCTTTGCTAAGAAGAATGTTCGATCCAACCTTGGTGACTCCCAAAAAACAAGGGCGGGACAAGCCTTAGAAAGGGATGTTCCTGTTGTTTGATTCCAAGACTTGAGATCCAGCAAATAAGCAACGGCTCGATCGAATGGAAATGGCTATGAATATATCGTGAAAAACCATCTTTTCTATGACACAAATCGCATGTCTAAACTTATTGAAGTCGTAAATGTCAGTAGGCGATAGAAACGACTTTTGGTTGTATATTTCTACATGTTGTATTGTTTCACTTGGTTTTTGATTGTTGCAGATTGCAGAATGGGTCTTTCAGCTAAAAAATTGAGGATAGTTTCGGCTGGGCCAATTTGGTGATTGCGGAACGCTGAACACCATCCACCATGGACGATGAATACAAAATGAACGAAAGCACACGAAGACTTCATATAGGGCACCACTTCAGACAAAAAAAACATCCTTGCTTGCTTGCTTTTCTTGCTGCCAGGCAATTTTGGGTTGATCCCACTTCCATTTGTTTTGTAGATCTACCAGTATTCTATGCCCCATCCTGGTCCACTTCATTGTCTTCTGAGTTGATGGCTCCAGGGAGAGAAGTGATGGTTGGTCTGCAAAATCCTGGTGGGTCCCACGGCTTGGGGTGGACAGCCTGTATAACTAGTTGGTGGTTTCAACCCCATTTTGAAAAATATTCGTCAAATAGTCAAATTGGATGATTTCCCCAAGTTTCGGGTTGAAAATCAAAAAATATTTGAGTTGCCACCACCCAGATAAGAATGGTCAAAGAGTAATTTATCTCCGGGTCTTTGGTACTTCAGGTAGTGGAACTGTGGTAACTGAGTGACCTGTGTGGGACCCATTGAGGAGATGTGTCGATCAAAAGGGCCACGATGGCCATTGACCTCAAGGTGCAAGCAGTGCCAATGTGGCAGAGATTTTTTTTCCGGGATTTCCAGTCACCCGTGGGTCATAACATAACTCATAACTTAACCAGCAAAGCTGAGACTCGACCGGGCTCCAATTCAATGGAACCCCTCAATATCTGTGTCAAAAGGGGATGAAGAAATCCGACCTCGAAACCTCCACGGCATCAAAGATCATCAAAGGTGCTGAGATTCTTACCTGCACAAGGGTAATGTTGACGTCGATCTCTTCAGAGACCTGCCATGTCATCCATCAACCCTTGCAATCTCGCAATCTCGCACGCTGTGAGACAAAGGTGCGGTGCAGAAATCATCCTTCACATGCTTACTTGCAAAGCGCAAATAAAAAATTCAGGAAGAGTCAAACGCTACTTTCCCATCGAGATTGATCCAAAACATCCAAGTTTTTCTCTATTTCCACAGCTATCCAGAGCTGCCTCCAACATGAACGAGGCAGTTGTGTCTGTAACTCGCCCAATGACTGGACCTCAAGCATGCTCCAAAATGAATCGAACCCCTCAATCCTATGCTGAATCAAAGAGCTGTACCCTAGTAGTAGTTGATGCTACCCCGCTTCCAACTTTTTGTTGAGTTCATTTTAAATTCACTCATTTAACCACGGGATTTTTTTTTCTCGCGGTTTCCGCGTTTGTTCCATGATTTGCAGCCCTGCTTTTTGGTGGCGTAATTTTCGCCTCCGGTGCTGCCAGAACGAATTCGAATGCAAAGCCAATGTCTTTGACTGGCACCGTGGTCTTGCAGCAATAAAACTGAAGAACCCACAAATCCTATCTACTTCATCTGGGGAAGTACAAATAGCATGCAGCATATTATCATTATCAAATATTTAGAAAAATTAGAAAATGGTTGTCACATTCATGCAATCTTCCTTCCCCTTTCAAGGCTGGAATGCGAGGCAGCAATCCTGCAGCCCAGAGGAGACTTCAGGCTGTTCCAAAAAGTAGAGAGTACTCCAACACACACAAGGCCCCCTTACCGGCGTTTTGTGTTCTTGTTCTTAACCGCCGTGGGTTATGAATTGCCAGCAGAACCCTCATTTTTCTCACTTATTGATGATCCCCTCTATTTAAAAAAATCATAAAGCCTCATGAATGCAACCAAAGTCTTCGGGCAAAACGACCCTTTTGGCGTTGGAATCTTCGAGAAAATGTGGCTGGGCACCGAAATCAACATGGAGAAGTGACACCTGACACCTAGATCCTCTTGGAGCTTGGTACAAGGCATCGCGTCATGTTCAATTGTGGGAGCATCATGCTTGTGGTGCTATACTGAGTTACCATGGCTGTGTCTGCATATGCAAGTTGCAATGTCTTTTGGAATAAAAGTTTCAGAGTTCAAGGTGAACAAAAAAATCAAAGAAATCCTGCCTCACTGGCTGACTTTCTGCGAACCCGAAGACGCAGTGGAGTTCGACGGTGTGGGCAACCTCTGATGAAATGGAACCCTTTGACAAAATGCCATCACTCCATTACTCAATCATTCCAAACATTCAAAGCGTCTTAGCGGTCTGAATCTGAAGACTTCCAACCACAGAAGTTTGCCTGGTGGATGCAGCGCTAGCGCCATCAGACAGAAAAGTCTTGAGCAACTTGGCAGTGGCCTGCAGTTGCTCAATCATCTTACAAGTCATTGGCAAATTCAGGACTTTCTCAAGTTCATGTTGGTTAAAAATCCTGAAACACCTCTTTTATCCGGAACAGAAGTTTGAAGTTTCTGGCCTCTCTCCGTAGCCAGTGGTTCTCCGCGGCGACGCTGGCAAAGTGTGGCCGAGCCACCTGTTGTGATCTTCAAGGTGGACAAGCTGTTTATGTTAATCACAATATAATTACTATTGATGTACAAAAACCCTGCACTCCAGTTCAGTAAAAAGCCCTATGATCGTTATTATCATTGTTAACATCATCATCATCATCATCATCATCATCATCATCATCATCATCATCATCATCATCATCATCATCATCATCATCATCATCATCATCATCATCATCATCATCATCATCATCATCTA
>DF240048.1:3698-21028 GCA_000507305.1 Breviolum minutum Mf 1.05b.01 | reverse complement strand
ACATATATATATATATATATATATATATATATAGATGGCTGGGAAGTTTGCAATCAGTATATATATATAATGAAAAATCATCAAATAACATTTTTGAGGTGACGTCATGTTAACCAAAAATTGGGTAAGGTTTTCTTGATTTCAAGATGTTTTGACCTTTTCTCCACTAGGAAGCAACACGGTGAACCCAGCGTGTCAAAGTCGTGACCGAGAAGCTTCGAATCCTGCCAGCCTTCTGTTGTGACCCGTCCCTGGCCACACCAATGCGTTTCTAGACCGGACGAGTGGAGTGGCTTTCGTAAGGTTTGGAATCTGAGGAGGAAACGCCATGGTGTGCTGTTTTCAGAGTCAACAAAAATATACAAACGCATAGACCGTGCATAGCATGAATGGTTCAAACAATACAAATTGGAGGACATTTTTGGCACAATGAAGAAATTGAAAGCTGCTGCCGGTGCTGGTCCTCACAACTCCTACCCTTATCCCTATACCCCTAAGCCTATACCCCAATACCCCAATGCCCCTAAACCCCTATATCCCTCTAACCCCTATACCCCTCCTATACCCCATACCCCCATACCCCTAAACCTCTAGTATTCTTATCGTGATGATTATCATTATTATCGTTGATCTTTTCATTACATGATTGCTACTAATGGACGCCCAAAGATAGCACCAGGCAATGGCACCCTGACATGCATCCTACCAAAGTTGTCACCCCCTTCTGCCAGACAGCATGCAACGGCACCCTGACATCAGCATCTACTTGGATGTCCCAGGAAGTTAGTAAATGGCTAGTGACAGAGTTATAACCCCAATATACCCCATTACCCTTGTGTCTACTCAGTTGCGCTCTGAACGAATTCATTCCATAGCCTCCATGCGCACATGATTGCGTGGTCTCGCTGGGCTGCTGGCTGGTCTCACCAGCCTTAGGGTGCAAAAGCGAGCCCAACGAGGAGAAACATCTACGGAAAGAGCATCAAAAACGGCGCCTTTTGAGGTGCTTGCACTGAGTCGGCTTCAAAAATTCAACGGCCCTTTCCTTTAGGTCCTGCTCTTTTCATTTTCTGGTTCCAGGAGGAATGTGTATTAACCATTAACAGTATCCAGATCTTAAACGTCGCCCAGGCACAACTTGGGAAGCTGTTCATGTCTCTTCAGGGACTCCAAGCGCTGCCCTCGAGCGAAGGGCGATGCCTGCCCAACAAAACGTTTGAATGGATGACTTTTTTAGCTTCAAACGTGCCGGAGCATTCGGTGAACTTTGACAATATGATTCAAGACTATACAGCAAATTCAGCAAATTCTACCATAATGTAGTTTAAAAATATACAGTGATACATGCTTCTATCTAGTAATATACAATAGGGCTCTGCAATTAATGCTATGCAAAACTACAAAAGTCTTATACAAATATCTATTGAGCACAGCTTGAAAAACCCTTGGAATTCTGGCATCCGGCTTCCTTTTCGCGTGGATTCTGCCATTCCCAAAAAAACACGGCGCCTTGGCCGCAAAGAGTCGTTTCAACTCACTTTGCACAGCGGCACCTCGGCTAAAGGATGGTGCATCCCATGACTGGTTGACCGCAGCCAAGGTCAACCGGGCACCGAAAAATCACCGTTGCCACGCCAAGAAGCATCGATCTCGACCCTCCAGCTGCGAGCAAGCTGTCACCCTTGCAGTGCCACTGAATGCCCTCAGTAGCTGGCGGCGGCTACCGGCCAGGGGTAGCTTCTCAAGTCGTAGTTAGGAAAATCAATCTTATATGATTAAATTGAAAAGTAAGACTATTTGCTTCACAGTGACTTTATAAAACGTCCATGCCAGTACAAATTCAATTGTTCGGCATTTTATAACACAGCTCCAAAGTTGGAAAGTCAACGTCTGAGATTCACACAAATCTCTGTCACCAGGTATCTCCATGACGAATGGGCGAATGTCGCAGCGGATTCTGTAGATTTCTGGTGGTAGGTTGCTGTTGTCTTGCAGAACGTTTGCCGCTTCTAAACAGATATAGATTGCACCTGTTCGTCCCTGTTTCCATCTTTGATACTGGATGTTGCTGAGCTATGCCAATCTATGCAAACAAAATTAAAAATACTCAAATTGAGTTGGCATCCAGATTGCTGCATCATTTATGATGCGGACAAAAAGTCTGGACTCCAAATTTTCAGTTCTCCACCAAAACCCCCAACTTGGCTTCCCAGCCAAGCAGCAGCACTGGTTCATTGTCTTTACCTTGGCCAATCAGTCCAATCAGTCCAATCCCCAAATCATGCATCAACATGGCATATTCATTCATGCCATAATTTGTGTTTGAAAACAAATATAATGTCAGTTGAATAGCAGGAATTTCTTGCAGTTTGTTTTCTCTTGAAAATGCGGAGCTGTGCTATAGGAGTGAGAGCTCTGAGTCCATGCAGAACTGTACTATACAAACGCAAAAAGGCCAGACTCATCGTTCACAAATTGGATCGGGTCAGGGGCACTCCCCCGGCCAAATTCATCAAACAGAATTGGGGAGCCGCCGAATTCACGTGGCAACACCTGGTTTCCGGATGTCCTGTACAGACTACATCCAGACGGACGTCCAGACGACACCAGTTTTCTGGTAACCACCTTTGGACATTTATGAATCCAGCCGAGGTATGAAGAAATCTTTCCGAAAACATGCACGATACGAAGTGTACTTAGTGTACTTCGTACCAACTGTATCTGTAAATCTTGCAACTGTATTTATGGTCATATCAATTGCGTAAGGGAGCTTTCACCTTCCTAGTGGGCTTTGGGAAGGCTTTCCGGACACCATTGCTGAAAATCACCGGCTTGTACTCGTCGGGCACACTCTCATGCATCACCGGGCTGTTACGATAGCGCTCAAGGTGAGCTTTGAAACCCTGATGGGGTCCGCTCCAACTCACCTGCAGCGAGAAAAAAAACGGTTGTTTAGGGTATATTTAGTGTATATTTAGTTTTGTGGGGATTATTTCATAAACCACTTATAAGGATCCCGTTTTTTTAATAACAACCAGGATGACTCAAGGGGAAGGATTTTCGGGATTTTCCACACCTGACAGACTTTGGAACTTGGCAAAGCCCAAGCGGAAAAGCCATGGAAGATCCTCCATAAACTCTCCACCGCTTCGCTGTCCACCAAATTCACAAAGGCATAGCCCAAATTGGCACGACGTTGAAAATCGCAAGGCAAATAGGCAAAGTCATATTGACCCTTCAAGCCATTCTCATCCAGCATCACCAAGAACATCTCACGAGTGTAGTTGTTGGGCAAGTTCCGCAACATCACCGTGGTACGCTCTTCGGAAACCCGGCCACTCTGAGACGCTCGCTTCTGGTTGGCCGAGATGCGGTTTGGTTGAGGGGTACTAGAATTCTTGGGAAGGGCACCGAATCCCTGGATTTTTTCGAGCTCATACACCTCATCCTCCCTGAATGCCAGGTTCGTTTCACTCTTCACCCGCCGAAGTTCACGATCTTTTTGCCTCAAGCTTTGCCCATCATCCATATGCAGAAATGTCTTCTTTACAATGAGATGGAAAAAATTGGACCTCTCCTCTGCACAAGCGCAAGTCTCTGATTCTTCGTCTGAGGCGGGAGGACGGACCGAAGGCTCAACATCACTGTGCACCATCTCAGTGCTGATGTCACTCAACTGACTCAAAGTCTCTGCTTTCTGCAAGGACATGGCACCTGGATGGAATCTGGAGGGACTCATCTCTGAAAAGCTTCGAAACACACTCACGTGACCTTTCTCAGATTTGAGGTCCAACCTCTTGAGCCCAATCCTCAAACATCTTTTGCCAATTCTTTTCAAGGTCAGCACAGGTCCAGGTGTGTGAAAAAAAATTATCATCTTTGCAGCTGTTTTTTTTGTGTTTTTCAGACGACTTGACCTTAAATCCGGCCGGATTCACAAACCCCTCTCCAACCATCGGATCATGACAAATCATCCACAATGCCAAGTTACGCGCCACGATGCCTTCGCGGAGAACATTCAAGGGTCGTGCCTGGGGTGGGAAAACCCGGAATGGCACCAAAACTCCACAGTTCGGTTGTCCAATGGTGGTGGGTTTGCAGCTACTTAAAAAGCTGAAAAAAAAAAACGCAATTAGCTGGTACCTCTTAGAATAAATATGTATCATGTTTGATTTCATGATCATGATAAATACACACAAAATATCCTTCAGCATGAGAATCTGCAGGAAACATACAAGGACCAAAGAACCTTCAGCCCAACTCTCTGACTATTGTGTTGATTATTGTTTGTTCTTTCGTGCCGCTGGTTGTGAGAGAAGGTTGTCCCCCATGCCGTGCGATTTTTTGCTGCCCATCTGGCTGTACATATAAAAACAAGTACGCACTCTGGACAAGCGCAAACGTGGGGCTTTTTGCCGCCAATCAGCATTTGCTGACACGGCAAATTGGTGGCCTTAAATTGGCAGTTCAACTCCATGCCCCTGCCGCGGAAAATATGGCAACTTGGCGGCCATGAATTGTCGATTGACCGTAGCTGAAGTACAAATTTCAAGTTTGTCAGCTTGGAAAATACAGACTCTGCCGGTGCGTCTGAAAAACCATAGAGTGCTGAACTGCGGGTTCCAACCCTTGTTGCAATTTATTCACAACTCCTATTGCAAGTCTGAGATTTTTCACCACACAATCGGCCAATCGGCCAGTTCAGCACCCTTTGGAAAATTGCTCACGTTTTTTTGGGGGGGCCTCCTAAGTTGGCGACGTCCAACAGCCCATGGCTGGAAAAATTTCGGCTGCCCTACAAAAATCGGCTCCGAAAGGTTGGCAGGGTGGAAAAGGCATCACATCCACCCAACGTCGATCTGGGACCCGAATCATCAGGATTCGACCTTGGCTAGTATGGCATTATCAGACCCCAAAGGTGCACCCTGAAATCGACACAAAAACGGTTTCGTTTTCAATGATTAAGAAGCACCAACCAAATACAAACGGCGCTGAAAATTTCCGATGCTTTCGGAAAATGTTGGACCACGAAATCCAATCAGATCCTTTCCAACTCTCAGCTTGTGACATTTAGTAAGTGCTGATAGACAATAAACGCAGCTCGAAGGGTCCCTCCTTTCGAAGATTTTGAGAAAAACACCGTTGAATCAACGGCACCGGGAACCCGTGAAAACGGGAATGCCTTGGTCATTTTCAAGAATGAAAATTCAGCCGCCCATGTTACCACATGTATCATCAACACCAAAGATGTTATGTTCGCACATATCTTCTCATCCGACTTCAAAAAAATAAACCCACCTACGACGGGCCGCCCCCGGATCCTGAAAATCCTTGTTGTTGGAGCCGTCAGCAGATAGGAAGGACAACATCAAGCCGAAACCCTGCCACAAATCAAGTCGATGGTTGATGGAGGGCCCCTACCATCCCCATCACCCAAGCTCCAGACCTGGATGTCTTCCAAGTCCCTAGGGGTCAAACCACGACCTCAGCCATTGGTCAGGTTTGATTCATTTTTTCCCCATTTTTTACGAGAGAATTAGACCTTTTTTCATTACAGAACCCTCATGACTGAATGCTATAAACTATAAACAGTTGTTTATCCAAAAAAAATGCCATGTTCACACTTTTACTCGATGCCATCTTCACCTGTACAATTTTTTCGGCTAAAATGTGGGATGTGCTCTTTGCAACAAAAAATCACAACCTCACTGAAATGATCTTGAAAAAAAAAAGTTACAAGTTTTTCCAGTGCACATGGTCTAATTCACCATCAAAAAGCCTTCTCATCCCAACGGTGAAACCTTCTGTACAACTTGCGCCGGCATTGTTTTTTGCTGCGGTTTTGGCGACTTACAAGTAAGTAACTTTGATCTTCATGAAGGTCGGGTATATCTCAATTATACTGGTTCAAGTGACTCTCACAACTCACCAAAGGAGTTGAGGATTTTTTTTGGGGAATACCGGTGGGCTTTGAGACATACCTGGTGGCGACCCTATGAAGATCCAGGATCTTCCGAAAAAAAAAACGGACTCCTGGATATTCATTGGCATCTATGGACACGGCGGAGAAGCCAGGAACTCATCGCGGGTCACGGATGGATCATCAGGCAGATAGGATCTTCAACATTCTGAATGAATTGGATAATCTTGAGACACCGGGAATATCAATGACTTTCAATGACTTCCACCCAATATTTTCAAATATGTTCAATTGCCTTGTTCCTGAAACAAATAGCTGTGCTTTCCGATGAATCCAACCATAGACCAGTAGACCAGTTTTTTTTGGAATCTCAAGAGCTTCAACTCAACGACCACCAGAGGCATCTCCCATGAGAGTTCGGAACTTCTTGGGTCTGGGCTGCAAGGCCAGATTCATCTGCATACCTTGGCAGCCAACGCTGGCAGCGGGATGGATACAGTAACCTTTCTGTAGGCCGGCCACCCTTCGTGAGCGTGAAGCAGTGAAGCAGTGAAGCTTTTGGGCCAAGATGCCAAGTCTCATCTCCTGTTTATTCTTTTCCTTGAAAATGGCAATCACACGCTTGCCTTCTCTCTTCTTCTCCCTGATCAAAGGGGACCAAAAAGGAGACCATCGATGCTTGCCATTGATGGTGACTAAACTTCGATAGAAATCAATTCGCATCATTGGACATTCCGGCCTGCGAGTGAGCTCCACCTGGCTGTGCATTAATAAAAAAACTCGTAGGTCACAGGAAATCAATAATGATGTTGGATCTCAGGTTATAGCTAAAAGTACACCTGGCTTCACCTCATGTTCCTGTACAGCCAATATGAATTTTCTTTGCTCAAATTCTTCGCATAGTTGCACCTTGCTGGCTGCATCGTTGGCAAGCATCCACTGAGCTTGCACGCTCTTCCCAGTGCGCCCTGCAACTTATGGCAGGGTGACATTCTTCAGCTCCAAAATCTCGACACTGCTTGCAGCAATCTGCAACTGCTGGCCTCCTGCAAGTGCCAAAGGACCAGCTCGAGTACCTGGTAATACTCACTGGAACAAATTTTTTGTGAGACAAACTTTGATGAATTTACACTTAGCCAAGTTTGGGAGCGTCATTGGGAGTCGAAGAAGACTTTTTAGCCAAGGGTTACAGCAGTTGCAAAAGAAGACTGTCCAACAAAGCGATTGGAGGTTCCGCGGGCCGAAAGGGCTGAGTTTGTAAAGAAATCCCACAAAAGGCACCTTAAGGAACAAGAGGGACAAGGAAAACAAAAACACCAACAACACCAACAGCACCAACAACACCAACAGCACCAACACCAACCACAACCCCAACCACGACAACAACAACAACAACAACAACAACAACAACAACAACAACAACAACAACAACAACAACAACAACAACAACAACAACAACAACCACAACAACAACCACAACAACAACAACAACAACAACAACAACAACAACAACAACAACAACAACAACAACAACAACAACAACAACAACAACAACAACAACAACGGCACTATCGCCGGCTTAATCCTGTGCTTCTCGCTGGCTTTCTCCAAAAATCATCATGTCCGGACCTCGCTGCTTCCAGATGTGCGCCACATCTCGATTTGCAGCAAGCATGCCATTTGGAAGCCTTGCCAGCCGCATATCAATTTTTTTTAAAAAAAAGAAGTCAACCAAAAAAACGTCACGTCAAAACGTAAAGGTCCTTACAATGCCATTTTAACATTGATATGGTGAGATCTTAGGTGTTTTCCCATTGGGATACCAGGGGCACCTCAGGTCACCATTATCCAAGACTGTGGCAGGCTGCAAGCCCAAGATTCTCATCACCTGCAGGGTTTTCCCCCCACATGTTGGAAGCCCAAAAATTGCTGGGACGGTTTGTATATAGAAACAAGAGATGTTATGTTTCTTCCTTTTGATTCCGCTTTTTGTGGGTCTATTTTTGTTTAAACCAAAAAAACTTCCAGGACGTTGGGGTAGTTTGGAACCGGGGGAAAATTCTCCAAACGTGGCCCATCTGGCCGTGGGCCTCTTCAAACTCGGCCTCGTCGTCGCATTCCACCTGGCGGGGATAGGTTTGCATGAGTCATCCTGGTAGTTTAAAACGGGATCCTTATTTCATGGTTTGCTAATCAGAATCCCCATATAGGCCTGGGTATTTTTTTTTCTCCCTGAAAATAATCTAATAAACAACCCAGGTTTTTTTTATGGCTCAAGTGGTTTTTATTTTGCCAAAGCGGCAATCTCTGTGCCAGAGCTCTCAGCATCGTCATCCTGACACACACCAACTGTTTGATTCACTCAGTGAAACTTCAGGGAAGGGATCCATATCCCGCCTTGGGAAAAGGAAAATCATCGACTCAAAAGTGCCGGGTGGAAAGGAAAATATGTTGCTTCCCAGGAGGGTGCACAGGAGTAAAGACAACAATCACTTCAGTACAACACAGTCAGTCTTGTTTTTTGAAAAATTGCCTCTTCCTCATCTTCCTCGTCATCTTCTTCATCTTCCTGTATGTCCTTTCGCTTTTGCGGCATCTCGAATAGCACTTCTCAAAAAAAACATTTCACACCGCCCCTTTTTCACATACCCTTCTCATACCATAAACAGCCCTGTGCAAAGTCTGATATTTCTATAGCAGATTCAGCTGCCCCCCCCCCCCCCCGCCTCCTTGCGTGGTGCCATAGCCTTTCGTACATTCTTGGACAATTTCTTGGCCAAAAGATCCTCCAGTACATGGAAGTGTTCCTCGAGATCAGCAAAGCCTTCCATGTAGAATCGAGCCAAGGCCTGGTGGTTCAGTACTATTGATGGTTCAGAAATCGGGCGGCGTTTACCAGTTGAGGGTTGAGGTTGGTAGTTGGAATCCCATTATTTACAACCATTTATATGTATACAAATAAAAAAACATCCCAGGTGGTTGTTTGGGATTTTTAATTCCATCACCAGTATGTTGGCATATGTGCAAGATGTGACACAAGCTGTAACAACTGTGATTCCTTTTGTTTCTCAAGTCTACCGCAAATCAAATCTGATTTGTAAAAGCAGTCAACTAAGCTAATGAGATTCAGATGTACACACAGCTTGGTGCTTACATCTAAGTAAGAATGCATTTGACTCACTCTTGATGCACTCTTGATTGACATCCGCTTCTCAATCTGCCACATTGTGGCGATAACGCAGACCTCCATATCAAGGCCTCTCTTCGGGTCAGCTCCAGCCTAGTCAAAGGAAAAGCACCCACTACCACAAACCACAAGACTTGACGTGCATCGTGATGTAATAGGTTATATATCATATAGCAAAGGTCATATGAGTCATATGTATCATTGATACATATTATGTAACTATCTTTTTTCATCACTTACATTTCTTCAACTTCAGCTGAAGGTGCATTAATGTTTTAAAAAAAAGAACTGGTTTTCCTTGGATGGCCTGAGCACAAGCGCCCTGGAACAACGCCAGGGTCAAGTCACCACCATTTTCTTCCTTCTTGGTGGCACTCCAAAGCTCTGATAACTCCTGTTTCATGCGATCGATCGGCGATAGGGAAGAAACGACACGACCCACAAATCATCATCTTTCGAATGACGGTTCGAAAATGTGAGCCGAGCCTCATGGGATAAAAAGCCATCACGATCTTCATCGAAAAAGCGGAAGATGGACCTGAGGTCGAAAAAGCACAGAAAATCCAAGGATTTTTGAGGTCCAGGAGCATTGGGATCTGCAGATCCCAACCCCCTCCAATGCAGCCAAGCAAACGCCAAGCGCTGTTGTGGATCTGTAATCCGTTCGGTGATCTCACCTTGGGGAAGTTTTGTGAAATGGTGATACATGGCAATACATGTTGATAAAATGGTTTCTTGGTGTTGCTGCTAAGCAAACCTGTCTCTTAGCCAAGATTTGTGGTGTCAGATGCATCAAGGCAAAAGAGGATGTGCTTCTGCAGTATTTGAATAGATTGTCCATCCCTTCGTAATATTGTGATAGCATGCATATGTTGGTTTCAGAGGGAGTTTTTTGACTGAAACTGCTGCAGTTTAAGTTGTCACACCAGAAGCACTTCATAGAATTCGCTTTGAAAAAGTATGAATCGAGGGGCGGAAGCGAAAGCCAGCAATGTCTAGCCCACGTTAGAGAATAGTTAGAGTTAGAGAACACTCTGAAAAATCACGTTTTTCAGCATCAGCGGGCCAAAAACATCGCGCATAGCAGTGCTTTCCCTAAATCCACCACCAACCTAGAGGCGGCACCCTACTTACCGCATAGGGCTCCATTTCTGTTGTCATTTTGGAGCACCGTTCCTCCCCCACACCCCCTCTAAATTCTCACTTCCTTCGCAGGGTGAAACTTCGCCTAGCCGGGTGGGCTTTCGTAAATATGTTTCCCCTATCCAAATGTATTCGTGCTTCCCTATCCAAAAAAAAAAACGTGAGTCACATTTGTTTCCCCTATCCAAAAAAAAACATACATATACCCTTCCCCCCAAAAAAAATAAAAATGAAAAATAAAAATAAACAAACATCTCTCTATCCCGAGGTTCATTCGAAAATCCCCCTTAGGATCCCATCGATCCACACATTTTTCAACCGCCAAGTTACGGGTAGAACCGGTGAAGTCATAGAACTCTTCCAGCTCCGCTTCAAGCTCCTGGGAAACCCCCCAAGAAATCCACGAAATTTTATTATTTTTTTGTTGGGGGGGGGTTGGGCATCTGGATATGTAAGATGAGATGATTTTGAATTAACTTAACATGATAATGATGATAATGAGATACTAACAAATTCTGAATATAATTTGTATAACATTGATGTATACGATGCTCCAACTTAAGGCCAAAGGCGGCTGTTGGAAATAGCTTTTGTCCCACTTTGATTCTTCACATCAAACTCCTGTGTACCCAACTCATCCAGATTCCCTCGACGGGTGCGCGCTTCTGTGCCAATTCGGGTGTGGGCTTTGTCCTCGAGGGAGACTTCAAAACTTGCAGCGAAACTGATTTGGGAAATGAAAAACACACATCTTTCTGACCAAATTACAGTATTTCACCAACCTAGATTTTTGATGAAATAAGGGGATTTCCCTTCCTCAGCGACCTTTTGGGGTGAGGTCGTGTGAGGTCGCTATAATTTGACCAGCAGATCTGTGTTCTATCACTGCAGCTGATTTCAGCAGGCTGTCCAACATATGTCGACGTGTGCTTGCAGCATCAGGGAATCTGCGATTGCAGAAAAGGCAACAAGCATCATCCATGGACCTCGCCCCAGGCATCGGGGTGAATTTGGGAACTCAATTTGTTGGAAAAAAATCGCAATCTATCAACCAATCATGGCACATCTGAGCCCCCGTACTTTGTCCAAAGGTGCTCCAACAAGCCCTCCAAATTGATGCAATATTCCTTGTCCGGCACGAAAAAGCTATAAGTCTTCCACCTGTCAAACCAGAATCTTCAGAAGAAAAATTCGCCATTTGGCCACATGTTGTTTGCTTCCTCTGTCCCATCGGTAAAAGGAAAACATGGGTAGGTCCAAAGGGAAACAATGCCCCCTAATTATGCAAAATATATGAGCCCAAACAAAACTCTTCTGTTTCGGATCTTGTTTCCAGAGAAATGCATATGGTTGCCCAGCCCTCAACATCAACAAAGCCACATGTATGCCAAATTCTTCTCCACAGTGCTAAAGTGCTGCTTGTCGAAGAGGCAACGTCGTGGAGAGAAAACCACTGAGGCCTTGGGTGAACAGCGTCCAACTTTTGGCAAAAGAAAGACGACCTTGGATATCTTACCCCTAGATCCATGATGATGCCAGAATAACCAAAGTATTGATGCCCAAGGCTCTTCCTCCTCTCGGACGGGCCCAGCATCAGCCTGCGTATAGCCTCCAAATTCTTTGTCGAAAAAGTTTCAGCATCAGAAAAGCTCATTGGTTTGATGGCTTGTTTCAAACAAACCAATGGTTCCATTCATTTGTCCAACTGGGATTCATCAATAAACCTTTGGACAAAATCCTCAGGGTCCGAAAAAAAACCTGGCAGCCGGCACCTTCAGCACCCTTACGTTGCACCTGAAAGTTTCGGCAACAACAGCGCAAACAGATCATCCACAGAATGGCAACACACCAAGCGCGTTAAAAAAAAAATGCTCCAAAAAGATTCAGTCATCAGAATTAGAGAGAAGCTCTATCAGGTGATGACAACTTCGCTCAAACAGTCTGTGAAACGACCCTCAAAAACTGGTGGGAAAAAGCCGGTGAAAACCTCCGCGTGTTTTTTCACCGCGCCTTCCCCGCTTTGAGGTGTGCAGTGCCCTTGGTGTTTTCCTGGCCCTCACGCTCCCGCAGCTTTCGCTCCCATGCCTCCTGACAGAACTGTCAGATGTGGCCATGGACCTCCCCAGGAGACTACAAGCCACCTGGCTATCTGCTTTCCTTCAAAGCCTGCCATCCCAGCCTGCGAGATGGGTTTCAAGTTGGAGAGCTGGCGCTTCATGTTGTACCTCAGCTTGTGTTTTTTTGCGACTGAAGACCACCGTGGGTTGTGCCTTAAAGCAAGCATGATTACGAATGTCGGAGTTCTTACGGAAGTCTTTCTGACTGTAACCACCTTTAGAAGATGTGTTGATAAATTGATAAAGCTAAAAGAGGTCACTACTACGGAACGAAATGGTTTTAAAAGAAAACACTATCTTGTGGCCACCAGCTATCCCAGTCAGTCCTTTCGGGCCACCCGACACATGTCGCTCGGATTTGCAATGCGCACGAAGCTCAGAGGCACTGCCGAAGAGTTCTGCGCAGGAGGCACAGCTGAATTCGCTGCTGCGCTCTGCCACCTCCAACATCCAAATGGTGAAAGTGCAAATGGATATCCATGTTGTGCTCCGAATTTTCCCCATTTGGAAGGTCGTGGATTCCTTGTACCATTTCTTTGGTATCCTCTGCCCCCCTTTTTTTTGAAAAAAAACATCGGCCTCTTTTATGGCTGTGGGCGTACAAAAGTCCACCGCCATGGCGAAAAAAATGGGCTCTTCTGATGCAACTGTTCTACCCCAACACCCTAGCCGTTTTCATAGGTGAGAGAGTGAGACAGTTGGGATTGTGGGATTGCAATTCCGATAGATTCTTTCAAGGACCCGTCCGAACGAAAAAAAGAGTCCATGTAGATACAAGCAGATTTTGGAAAAATACGCTGTCGAGCAAAAGGAATTTCTGCCAGAAACTGAACCTTTCTCTCGAAGCTGATTTGATTTAATCTTGTGTGGCTCTAGACTCAAGTTCTTGGGCCAATCAGGCTTCAGATTCACCCATTTCCACCCATTCCAACCAACGGAAAGGCTCCGTTTCGATGCACGGAGTGTACACACATCCACAGGCTGAGGCCATGTACTGCCCACAACACGACCACGCCAAGTAGGCCACATCGAGGAGAATGGAATTTGGACATCCTGCCATCCACAATGATGACATGAAAGCCCGAGGCCTAGGGGGGGGCTCCTTCCATGTACTGCAACAGCTACTTTTTCATGGAAGAGTTGTGTATATTTTTGGAGCACTAGGGGTTTTGGACATGCAACAATTTTTTGGGCACAAAATTTGGCTTACCCTTGTACCCATCCAAGAATTCCAAAAGCATCCCAGCAGCGATTTCTTTTGTCATTTCCAGCTGTTGTCCCAATTGCACATTTGGCATTCTCAAAGGCCCCTGGCACCAACCCCTTTGCTGTGACAAATGTTGACCCAAATTTCTGAAGTGGTTGAGTTTTCACATACTTTGAACACCTAAGGCTGGCCCGGAGGCCTTGAACTTTCTGGCCACCTAACGCAAAGGAGGCCATGGTTTTTTCAGCCCCTCCCTCATACTCTAGCTGAGATGTTCACAGCTTTTTTTTAACAGGCTCAGATCCCTCCCGCAAAAACCAGAGGTTTCTTCCAATGAGCTTTGGATCTGGTGAAGTTTGGGAGGATGATATACCGATTAGACCGTCTCAATAGCCACCCTTTCCAAAGCCCCAGGACTGATCCGACCTCATCTTCCAAGTCCACACAGCGCTTCCGTGTTCGATAATTTATCATGTGAAACAAAAAATCTCCCTTGCCCCTCAGCACCACCCATCAGCTGCAGCTAAAGACAAAACAACCAAGGAATGGCAGCTAGTTGCCATCAAGGAGCCCTCCTTGTGCCCAGCTATCAGCGCCTGGAAACCAAGACAACAAGGCTGCCAGTCTCAAATGGCGTTTTCGAAAGGTAGTTTTGCCTCAACTGAAAAATCCCCCACCCAAATCTCCCATCAATCCGCCCTCCAGAATTGGAAAAATTCACACCCCCGGAGCCTCCAGTGACCTGGCGATTTCACGTGTTTTTTCGGAGGATGTGAACTCATCATGCCATGCAGTGATCCAACTGATGCCACCTGCGTGGCTTGCTGATAGAGCGAAGCCCAGTAGGCAGCACTCAAGTCGTAACTAGCAGCCAAGTTTGCAACGCCACCTAAGTGCACAAGGGCGATTAATAAAAGCATTTTTTTGCTTGATAAGAACACATCTTCTGTATATAATTTTACTTCAAATATTTAGAAGAATCTAATGAGTTGTTTTAGTGAAAACCAATGTAGCCTGACTGATCAATGATTCCTGTTTTTTAGACTGACCTCGATGATGACTCCGTGACACTTGCCCCTAACCTTCCCAATGGTCCCTATGGCCTATGGACAAGTGACCGTATGCGGAGTTCGGCTGTCCATAAGGGCCAGCACCATGGCCCCTTTTGCCTGAAAGGAACTGGCTCTGCAAGGATGCGATGTGAAAACACTACTTGTCGGAGTAGAAGGCTTTGAAACCAGGAAAAGAGACTACAGTAAGAGGCAAACAATGAACAGTAAGAAGGAATACTTTATAACCTCAATAGCTGATTCATCTGAAATCATACATACTACTTGAAATCTCCGTTCACAAGTGTTCATGAAGTGTTGTTTCAAAAAAAAACATCTTCAAATTCCAATTGTCATAGTGCAAAACCGTCATTTTGGACCACACCTCCGGGTGCCTTTCCATAGCCTGTGGTTCGCAAAAAGTTTGGGGCATGTGAATTTTTTGCATCAGGGGCTGTCAGGCTGTCAGCAGCTCTCCCCAGGCCTTTTCCTCCACCACCAGCACTGCCTCCCTTGTACGGTCCGCCACTAGCATCACCAGGGGATTCAATCTTCACTCGAACAGCCTAACAGCCATGACCCTTCCATGGTGGCAGCCATAGCGGCATGGTAACTCGTTAAACTCATCCTTTCACTAAACAAAAAGGGCCTTGGTCTTTCCATTTCGGTCGTTGATCTCCAAATCATAGCTCAATTTGGCTCCTGGGATCATATCAGCTTCACCTGTCGATCGGATCGGATCATCAAACTTAACGGTGAAGCAGAACGGTGAGTTCATCGAAGCAGCACTGATTCTGATTCTGATAGACAGATTTCACATGCTTTTTCAGCAACTACATATCTGACATATCTGTTTACAGATTCATATGATTCTCAATTAAGAATACAATGGGTTTTGGTAACATGAATTGACAGCTGGCACTTGTTTAAGCTGTAGTCGTCTACTTGCAACTGACAAACCAAAAGGTTAGGGAACTCCAATTTTGTTCGGAGTCAATTAAGTCTCGCCTCCATTGATGACAGCCTGAAAGTGAATGAAAACATCTTCGCTGCCATCATCTGGTGCAATGTAGCCTTGCCAAGTGATCCACATAAAAAATATTAAGACGTGCAACATTATGATAACTACATACTGCTGTGATTGATTTTAAGTGCATTCAGCAAATTCCACAACCAACCGGAATAATTATTGTAGCGCCAGAGACAAGTGCTTTCAACAGTACTGCTCTGGCAAACATTGCAACATACAAGTTACACACAGTTCTGTTGGTCCCTTTGTTTGGATTGAAGCCTATGCCCTTCTCCGCGAAGAATTTCTTCAAAGTCCCTGTCCTCAGATTCAGTGCACGCCTTTTGAAGTATCCAAAAAAAAATCCCAACAAAAACCAAGTCGGAAAATTAAACATAGTTATGTATATATATATATACATTTGGGTGTTTCCGAAATTTTTGGTACCCCCAAATCATCCCATTTTAATAGGGATTTCCATTATAAACCATATATTTTGGGGTACCCCTATTTTTGGAAACCCCCATATACACATATAAAGTGTGTGGTCCTGCATCAGTCCGAACAGTTTCACGGTACACGACGGCTTGTAAGTTTTGAGCCAAGTTTCTGAGCCATTGCGCACCGAAGGAAATGAAGCGAAGGAATCCGTGGCTGCTGATCTGCTTTGGTGCTACAGATTTTAGAAAGTTTCTGAAGCCGATTTTTGTTGTTGTCCAATGCAATGCAATTTTGGCAGAAAATTCTAAAATAATGGTAGCCTGCAAAAACTGCGATCAGAAACATGACTCTACACTTTGAAGTTTGAACATAAAGCTGCAGGAAGAGTTTGACCCACCCAACAGTCAAGTTTACACAATCCGTGCAAGAAACCTCTGACGTGAAAACTGGCTTCTCTAATCGCTACTCCAAGCTAAAAATGAGGAAAGAGAAGAATGGCGTGCCTAAGACCGGTATGTCATGTGTAAAATGTATGTGCACAGGTAGATATATATATATATATATGTATTTGATTGTATGGATGGTATAGGTATATTCACATGTAGCAAGTTCGTGCCTAGCATGTCATACATTACACCTACGTAATCTCAATATCTCTCAGTCCCTTCTCTTTGTCGTGCAACCTAGTGCAATTTGGAAAGAAGTTCCCATCCTCCTCTTCCGTCCCTGACAAGGAAAAGTCCTGCCGAGGCCAAAAACGAATGACTCTCCACAAGGCGAAAACAAAACAAAAACCCCTCATGTCCTGTTGAAAAATGCAAATTGTCAGCAGCCTCTGTATAGACAAAATGCTGTGAGTGCATGTTGCATGCTCTTTGCACTCAGATCGGGTAGCTGTGTGTGGATCAATGCTTCCGCTCACATCGGAATGAAGGTGAGTGCTATTTTTCTCATCATGTGCAAAAGAAGACATGGAAAGGACCAAGACCAGACAGTCTGCTGGAACTATCTCAATCACTTGCAAAGTCATGCAACAAGATGTTGTGCGCAAGTGCAATCTTTTCTCCCTTGTATATCATCGCATTGTCGCCAGCTCTTGCAGCAAAATTCGATCAATGACATGTCTCACCAATGACATGTCTGACCCTCGAACATGCTTTTCCGTCTCTATGTGGTATGGCTAGAAAGAACGCTTTGCAAGCTTCAGGGTGCAACATGAGAGCCTAGTGTCAAAGTCCGCCAGAAGCCTTCTCTTGC
>DF240047.1:104517-140954 GCA_000507305.1 Breviolum minutum Mf 1.05b.01 | reverse complement strand
ATATTTTCTGACATTAATTCAACATTCTAAAATTTTTTCAGACACATCTTCAGACATTCTTTTCGTGGGGTACACACAATACTGAATGTGTATGATCGCAGTTGAGGTCCGACGCGCAACAATGGCCTCCCATGATCGCAGTTGAGGTCTGAGACGCAGCACTTTGGTTTCCCATGATCGCTGTTGAGGTCCGACACGCAACTGGCCCTGCAGGATCGCAGCTGGGTCTCACACGACACACTAACCCACAGGATCGCGGTTGAGGTCTTACACGCTACATTGCACTCACATGACCGCAAAAGTAGGACGAGGAGGACGCAGACGCGGAAACGGAGGACGCGGAGTTGGCTGACATAAAAACTAACAACCTTCACCTGACAGGTGGGTAAAATGTGATTAATTGTGTTCATCCGAATGTCCAGTTGCAAAAAAAAAAGAGTGCAAGTTCCACTGCAATACTCCCGTATTGGTTTCAATAATTTTTGTTTTGTACATTTAGCCTTGGGATGTCGAGGTCCGGCAGAGCCAAAAAAAAAATTGACTCGCATATTCACCAACCTGAACATGCCGTTGGTGCTTTGATGCATAACATGATCCGGCATAATGTCATTTGCAGTTTGCGCAAGTTTTTGGATGTTCCGCAAATTTGACAATACGTTTTTGAACAATGTGATTGCATTCCATGTTGCTTTGTCCGATTTGAAGATGTTTGAAATTGGTGTTTTCAACATTTGCATGTCAGTAACATCCAGCCACGGAAGATGTCCGGTGGCTTGCATTGTCCAGTGATTGTGATTTGGGGGAGCGTTCCTCGAAGACCGGATAGTTTTCTGCACTGAGTTTTGGTACGGTTTTGTGTTGAGTTCCGTACTGGTTACTCGGAAGTTCTATCGGAAGGGTTCAAGGGGGAAGGTTTTCTTCAATTTCTAACACATGAAAGTTGAACAAACTTTAGAACATCCCTCATATTGGCCTTTCGACCCGGTAATGAAACATAGGTGCTGCAGAACGCTTTTAATTTTTCAAAAATTGTTTGACTGTTCAGTGCATCCAATTTGTATTTGCTTTCAAGGGTATAGAAACGCTTGCTCTGGGGCCTCGGGTGTGGAAGTAACTTGACGGCAATTGGTTGGGGAGATGGAAAATATATGTAACATCACTGCCAACAAACATTGGATGTGTGAGCCAAGTGCAGGTAAATTGGTTTTTGTAGGATCCTATCATGCCAGTTTATCATTTTTGTTCATTGCATTTGGCATTGCCCGTGGTCTGTGGCCTTGAGTCCTCATTTTGCGCAAGGTGGCTGGCTGAGCCCACCCCGCCCCGGCTGAGCTGCCCGGGTTCCGCAACATGGATGTACCTTGGTACTACATGGAATGATTTTCATGTTGTTTGAAAAAGTGTGTGCTGAGTTTAAATAGCCAACCTTTTTTTTTAAAGTTGTAAAACCTGAATTGCAAGGTTGATGAGGATCAACAAACAAACCTGGAATTGTCTCAATTTTTTCCTGGACCCAAACCTGTCCGGAGGTGAGATCGCAGGAGCAGATCGCGGGCACCCGGATGTCATGGAACATTTGGCCCAGCACGAGGCAGGGATGTTGTTGGCCGTCGAACCTTGGGCCTTTTTTTTGCTAGTATTTTCCGGGCCCAGCTTTTGATTTTATATTTGACACCGTATACATAGTAGTTTAAATGTTTCAAAAAAATAAACCAATCATCAGAGTTTCATTTCCTGTACACACACAAAAAAACCAGCGCGGCTGGTTCTCTCAAAAAGATTCTTTTCAATTGCCTGTAGCTGAGTTTCCATTGCTGGTGACATGTCCCTGACTCCAATCCTTGCATCAGATTGGATGCAACTCGCATCATCGTGCCGCTGGGTTGCCTGTACACTCCACTGAAGGACTGGCATCGTTTGTGTGGCCCGCTTGTGCCTTGTTTGCCTTGCTTCTGGTTGAATTCAATAGCCGCAATAGCCCCTATTGCAGACGGATACTTCGCTTCGAACCTGCAACTAGGTAGAAGGGTTTCCCAACCTGCTGGGCAGTGGAAGCTGTCCAAATGGGAAAGTTAGGAGACAGAGGGCCTCCAACTAGTGGAGTACGAGCCCGTCATTTGCAAGGCACTTTCCGCTGTCGTTGACAACTTGGGAAGTCTTTCACGCTTTTTGGACACGGCAGGGAAAAGAATCTTTTTCTTTTTACTTTCTTAATTTCTTAAGTGGTAAACTGGAGAAAGCGACTTTCACAGGGACGAGATTGTGGAGCTGTGCTCAACCCTTTCTGCTACGTGGACTTCCACTCCAAGAGCTCGGGCCCCTGATTTTTGACGGCAGGCAAGATGTGAAAGGTATTTTAAAACAACACACACCTTTGAGGCAGCAACCTGAGACCGTGATGATGATGATGATGACGATGATGATGATGATGATGATGATGATGATGATGATGATGATGATGATGATGATGATGATGATGATGATGATGATGATGATGATGATGCTACTNAACCTGAGACCGTGATGATGATGATGATGACGATGATGATGATGATGATGATGATGATGATGATGATGATGATGATGATGATGATGATGATGATGATGATGATGATGATGATGATGATGCACAAGTTTTCTTTCTGGTTTCTTGCGTCCGTGTGCGTGAGAAACTAAACAGTCGTGGACCACATGACAATGGCTCAGGGTACTAAAGGGACCACGGAACCAGTCATACTTGGTACATTCAGTGTTCCAACCATGAGTTGGGGGGGAGCAATGATTTTGAGCTACAGCCGCATGCCAGTTGGCGAAATAAATTTCATTGGGGAATTCCACGAGAGCCGACCTCAAGGTTGGACGTGCCCATTTTGCCACACGCGCAATCGTTTTCCTCAGTGTGGGTCTCAGCTGTTTCTTTGTATCTGGGAGTGGAGGAAACAAAGCCTGATGGAACTGCTGACCAGGCACTATGCAGATCACATAACAGAGACCAATCTACCCGCTGAGTTACTGCAGATGCTTGAGCCTTAGCTTGAGACACCAGGACGCGGAGACAGCTGCCAGTTGTTTGGGCTGGACCAACCGGTATGAGCTGCAATACTGAGAGTACAGATCAGGTGCAGTACCATCGAGTACATCATTCCTCAAGTTGTTTGTCAGCCGTTTGGTCCTCAACTTGCGAGAATATTTTTTTTTCCTGGAAGCTCAAAAATGCATTTTTTGACACATTTCTTCTGATTCTTTTACAAACCTTCATGCCATGGAAGTTTCTTTGATTGCTAGCCTTTCTTGTGCATCGTGAGATGGTCAGACGGCTTAGGCCTGTTTTTTTACTCGTTCTGGACATCGCCCTTATTGAAGAAGAGTTGGAACAAGCGAAGGAGTGGGTGCTGAGGTTCATCCATTTCAAAGCATCAGGTGACAGAATCTTCAACTTGCAACATATGATATGTTCTTCATATCAACATCCTCAATATTTTCCCAAACGACTTGTTTTTTCTGCAAACTTGGAGAAGTTTGCAAGGACTCTTTGCAGCAGTCCTTGGCCATGATGCCGCAGAATGCACTTGTAGGCTTCATCACCTTTGGAGCAATGCTAGGAACCAAGAGAAGTGAAGCAATTGGAGAGACTGAGGTGACTAGAGGGAGTAAATTCTTCAGATAAGCTGTAAAAGGGTAGAAGTATTGATGACTCTGTGTCAAGAGTTCCAGCAATTTTCCATGTGATGTGCCTGGGCTGATGCATAAGGTGCTATGTTCATGAATTGGCCTCTACTACCCTGCCGAAGGCATGTATCATGCTTCATCCAGTTGATGGATCAGATGCGACAAAGGTTTGCTCAGAAGCTCTTCTAATCTTCCCATGTGTTAGACTCTCTTTTGCCTGCCCTTTTGAGTTGTGCAGAGTATTTTTGAGATAATGTGTCAGCAGGATGGTGGTGGTTTTGCAACTGTCACCAAGACGCCTAGCCAGGCTTATGCTTTCCGTGGTGGCAAGGAGTACACTGCTCAACAGGTGCATGGGACGATGTTGCGAGCTGTGTAGATTTTTGCTTGGCCACGTTTGTGATAGGTTGCGTATCAGCTGGGTTTCGCGCTGAAGAACGATCCTAGGGGCGCCATGGGAGGTCCGGCGGCGAGGTAGGGCGCTTAGCCAGCGCAGGTGAACAGAGTCTTCAGAAGGTTTCAGACAAGCCAGCTGCAAGCTGTCTCTGTGGATTGAATCTATTGACTGCGAGGAGATTTTTGTTGCCAGTGGCCGAGTGTGAGCATGGGACTGAGGGGTTGCACTTGCAGTTCCAGCTTTGTTCAGGAGATCATTCTCATGAGATCATCTGAGATCATCTTGGCAGCAGCTCTAACTGCATGAGAAGCAGTTTACTGCTGATGCTTGAGGTTCACCTTGAACTCCCTGCTGGATGATCTGTCTAGGGATGCCTGGCCTCCAGGTGGTCATGATAGAAGACCTTTCAGGTGGGAAGACGACAGCTCTGTGGAAAAACGTGGATGTTGTGGTGATTGTGTCTTTGTCTCAAATTCCAGCTGGGAAAACATAAGACTTGGTATTGCCATGGTCCAAGAAGAAGAAGAACCATATACAGTATAAAAACTGAAGGATTCAGGAATTCAGGGTGGGGTTTCCCAAGCAAGGTGTACTGGTGCTGCTTTGAGTGTTGCTTTGGGCTTGGTGGAAGCCACGTGCCCTCAGAGCAGTGCGGGGAAGCCAAACGTGGTGAGTCCCGTGTACCTGTCATGGGGAGATCTCGGTTGAAACTGTTAGGTGGATGAAGCAAAACACATACGGCTCAAGACATTTCCCCAAAAAACTGATTGAAACAGATGCTTTCGTGAGTTGAGATTAGAAGGCTTGGTAGGAACTAGTGCGATTGCGATTGCCACCAAAAGTTGTTATATGAAATATTGACTGTCTGAAAAACTTGGACATAGGAAGTTACAACATCACTACCACCTCCGCTTCCTGAAGTGTTTTCAATTGCTTCGTTTTTCAATGTTTGTTTTGTTTCCTCTTGGGAAGTTGCTGTGAAAAATTGTCAAGACACAGCCACCTCGCTTGTCGGATGGGCTGCCCGGTCGTCTTCACCTTTCGCTAAAAAACCCAGTGGTGGGCCTGGCTGTGTCCACTGATGGCGCTGCATTTACTGCGAAGGGTTGCTCACTCAGGCAGTGGCACTGTCTAGGTGTTTCTGAATCTTCTGAATCGCATTCTAAAAATCAAATCAAAAAAAAGCAAGTGAGAGTCAGAGTGCACCAATTTATTGGGTTTATTGTTGGATCACAAGTGGGGTCTCAATCGCGGAACACTTGAAGGTTTCAAATCACATTGCCTCAGAGGCAGGTGGTTCGAGACACGGCGCAGCCAGTGTTGCAGGCATGGATGAGCTAGCAAACTGGACAGCCAAGACCTACAAGTTCTCCTTCCACAACGATTCGGGTGCAGCTGTCGGGGCACCTGTAAAGGGGGAGGCTAAGCAAAGCCAGGTGTGGAGTGAGGAATGTCTCGGACGCCGACTCGAGGTCCGGATCTTGGTAGAAGAAGACCCTGATGGCAACTGGGCTAATCCGGGAAGGGTTTTATTCTTGTGCACATCACAAGTCTTTGCATTAGCGCAGTACTGGTGCCATGTGATACATGGTGATTTCGTAACTTCATGATATTGTTGTGTTGACCAATATACAGCGGGATACTTGTGCTACACTGGTGGGGCCTTTAGTTTTGGCATTGAGACATGGGCACTGTCATCAAGAAAGGGAAGGTGGCGACTGATGAGAAGGTCAAAAAGTGACAAGACAAGGATCACTTGCACGGAGTTTAATTCTGATCCTTGTGTGGACCCTGTGTTGGCGGTTTTGGCCTGGATGTTAACTGCTTTGAGGCATGGCCGAGTTGGAAGAGTGGAAGATTGGAGATGGGATTCCTACTGTTGGCAAGGCTGGGTGTAGTTATTGAAGCATCCGGGTGAAACTGCTGACACTCCAGGCCGGAGAACGGCACAAGCAAAGGATGCAACAGCTGAAAAAGGCCATCACTGCCTCCAAACCTTATCAGGACCTGGACTTTTGATGCTGGGAATCCTGACACTTTGGCTTTCTGGATTGGCTGGTGGCTGGATTTGTACATTGTACGGAAGCTGTTGTACGACAGGAGTTTACATTGATCCGTGACCAGACCAAGACAGTGAACATGAGGTCCCCTGTAATCAAATGCAGCACCCTGACTGCATGAGATTTTGTGAATATGGCGATGCAGTGAGCCAGTGGCCTGCGTGGAACTTTTCAACTCACATCTCACATCACTTATCATTCACATCACACGCCGCACAAGACTCTAACACAGTGTCAGCTAAGTGTTGAGCTTGTTTTGACGCACGGACCGAACCAAAAACCAGCTACTCAGTCATGACACCGCTTCATATTCCTAGGCTTGGCCTTGGCAGACTGGAATGGAACCTTGAAGCAACTTGGCACGATGGATTTTAACTGTGCAAGTTGTTGTGGCAAAGGTATTTTTCTATAGTTTTAGGTCACTTCAATAATCTTGAGACATTCCAAGAGCACTGAACTTGGTACTACTGAGGGTGGTGGAGGTCCAGCGACGGTTGACGGAAGGGAACACCTTTACCGTCCATCGTGGATACGATAAGAGTCCAGGTGCAACGCCCAGCTTACAAGTCAAGGAAGATATGCCAAGCAGATTCAAGGAACATGAATTTGATTTATTGCAATTCAATGTAATTCAAATCATTTGGAAAGAAATATAGTGCTCAATGTGTCGCAAGTCGATTGGAAAGTTTATCATGATTAACGATTCGAGAACATAAGGGTAAGAAATGTGACCCATGAAATGCCAAGGCATCATGTCGGTTCGAGCCGATTGTCTAGAGCATGCTTTGGTCGCTGGTGGGGTGCAGAGCCTTGGATGAAATTGCAGAGTTTGGTATCCCATGAAACCACGAAACCTCACCTACTGCCTCCAATTTGAGGCTGGGCTTCGACGAGGATGGGAAAGACAAGGAGGCTAAGGAGCTGAAGGAGGCCAAAGTCCCGCCACTCGACATAGAAAACTGCGAGAGAGTTGAGATGTCAAAAACGTGCCACAGTATGTCACAGGGCATTTTATGAAGTCACATGAAGTTACAACATGTCACAAGATTTTCACAAAATGTCACAAGATTTCATTGGATTATTATGGGTTCTTTCTTGCCACTCAGAATCATTGAGGCGAGGCATTCCCGCGGAGCCACCACCCTTGCCGCCACCCGCAAGCGAGCCCTTCCCTGCGTTCCCGGCGCCAGCCGCGCCACCGTCAAGGGAGCGGCCACCGGCGCCGCGGCCACGACCCACGAGTGCGGCTGGGAGTCGAGTGCCGGCAAGACCACAGGCAACGCAAGGAGCACAAGGAGCACAGGTGCTTCGACAAGAGATGAAGGGCCTGGATAGGTGTTGTTGGAATATCTAGAGTCTATTATATGATGTATATATCATATCTTTAACTTCAATACTTGTACTGCAAGAAAAATCAGGATAGCTGTATTGATTTTCATCAAGATCCAGTGCAATGTATTTGCCTTACGTTTGTTATTGGTAGTGAATGGAAAAACCAAGAAGGAATTAACAATTTGTGAACCCTTGCTACATGGGGGCATTTTCGAACACTGTTGGCTTTCCGAGACAAGTTCAAGAAAGATCTGCATTGGTATTGATGCACTTGAGGGTTCCATGCCCTTTGCGATGAAAGCAATCATGCCACGTTCCTTTGATGAGGTTTCAACGTCTACGCCTGATCCTCATCCTGATAAATCAGGTGCTGTCATCCGAGCGTTCAACTTTCATTGCCGAGCAAAACGAGCATGACGTTGTTTCTTTAGTTGTAAGTTGCACGATCATATCAATTCATATGTATGCTACGAGGAAACGGGGAAACGGAGGGGGTCTCCATAGCATGATCGAGATCTTTGGCAGGTGGATTCCTACCACTGACGGGGCAGATCCGACTTCTACACTGTGAAGAATGGGTCCCAGCCCATTTCGTTGGCCTGAGCCTGGGCGTGGCGGCTGCAGCTGGGGCTGTGCTGGTGGAGTATTTGGATCGTGCTACCGGTGCTGCTGCGCAGCAAGTCATTCCACCGGAGCAGATTCCCAGGCTCATCCAAGGTGGATGAGCGTGGAAAAGGATGTCAGCTGAGTGCTCAAGTTGATTAATGATAGTGACTTTAGAGACAGGGCCAAAAAATGGGTTGCCTGTCCTTTGGTGATCAAAATCACCTGTTTGGCGTGTTTGAAATGCTTTGTTTTCAAGCCGATAGACCTTCAAAAGGTCATGAGACGGCAGTGAGACTAGAGATCCTTGCAGGTAGAGTTATACCTATACATACATTGATTGAATGTAGAAGTTTATTACATATTATATTCAGCTGATGTATGTTTGCATCCACGAAGTTGGCTGATCAAAACCATCTTTCATTGAATCATTTTGCAAACTCTGACTCAATACGAGTACAAAATGCACAGCACACCCTGACTTGGCCTTGACATGTTGGTGGAGGCAATCACTATGCGAGAAGCAAGGATTTCTATTCTACAGGAAATTTGCACCAAGCTTCGAGTCGCATTTGGAATTCTTCAGTGCAGAAGACCGACACAGGTTATTGCCTTGGACAGGGGCATGCCAAAGTGGATGCCAAAGTAAAAAGAGTCGGGGAATTGGTAGGATGAAAGCCAGCATTAAAAGACAATGAAGCAAGAAAGGTGAGAATGGGTAAGTAAAACTGAAAACCCCAAAAATTCAGATTCCTCTGAGTGAGAGGGATAAACGTGTGCCAGAAAAAAACTATTTGAAGGCATCATGCAGCAAATGGCCAAGTGAACATGATGTTGGTGCCTAGACGACGCGGCTGGGATGTTACTTGATCGATGCCATCGGTTCACATGAGGATTGCAAACCCTCTGATTCTATCTGAAATCGTTCGGCTGAGCCAGCCAGGGCATGGGAAAGGCCCGACCACATTCTTTGTAGCTGCTTGTGATTGTGGACATGAGAAAGACTAGTCAAGGATGGTTTTAAAGGCTTTTGTGCATTGCATGTCTTGAAGTGCAAGATAGCGAGCTAGCAAGCATGACGCTGTATTCAAAGTGGCAAGGATGAAATGTTGCAAACCATTCCCTTTCGTATGAGGGAGGGTGTCCCATTGATTCCACTTGCGGATGAGCCACTGATGTTGTTGCATTATGACACATCTTATTCATGCTTTCCAGACCGAAAAGCTTGAAGTGAGGGTCAAAACTATATGCAAAAAATGGTTAAACGGTTTCCAGTGAACATGATCTGAATTTTCTGTTTGGTGATCTCGTACCCCTACATGATCGAATATTGAGCATTCATTCCGCATAGAGCGGTTCTAAGGTCCGGGTTTCCCTGCTGGTTGGTGGCCCATGCAATGTGGGTCCTGGCATGGTGGTGGGCGAGGACTGGAGTCTGAGAAGGTTAATGACTTTATGGAGTAAGAACATTGAATGCACACCTAGCAGATCAATTAGATAGCCTAAGTATGCCGAAGTAATTGGAAGCCGTAGACCATGATGAGCTGACTTGATTTCTCCCAAAAAATCCTATCCGATGTGGTCATCAAACGATTGGTTGGAATTCTGAGCTATGGCTCCTCTGAAAGCAACAGCATCTAACCTATCCGACCTATCATGATTGCACACTTGAGACGTTTTATCCTCACAATGGTTGATTGGTTGATTGGTGGTGAAGGCTGGCGGTTTGCCAGTCCTAGGCATATCGCCAAGCCACGATCCATTTTCAGAAAGGGGAACCCCCAACTAACCACAACCAACCAACCAACCAACCGACCGACCGACCGACCGACCGACCGACCGACCAACCAACCAACTTACCATTTATTGACGCATCATATTTTGGTGCCTCTGATCAGATTTACGGCTGCTATGACTGATCTTTAATGCTCCAGGAACTAGCGGAGACCATTCGATCTCATCTGGACCTCCAGAAGGAGACTCCCAATGCCCCTCAGTCACCGGAACCATGCGGGGTGGAGGATGGTTTGTTATCTAAGTGGGATGGAAACCATCTTTTTTTATTGGGGGGGAACAAGAGTCGGAGTATTTGTAAAAAAAAAGTTGCTGGACGTTTGTGCTCAGGCCAAGTACACGAAGAAAGCGCTGAAGTTCTATGCCTCGCTAGCCTCAAGGGTCTGGGTCCATAGGGTGGTAGATGAGTGGCCTGTGAAGATCTTTTTCGCATTGCCTTGTGGGATGGTTTGCTGTAAAAGATCCTGGGATGAGGGATGGTTTGTTTTGTTTTTTTTTGAGGGAAGGCCGTCTTCCAAATTTGTTTTCCAGATTTGGTGCTTCCATGCCGAGGCCGTCGCTTGTGGCTTCGCAGTGGATATTTTTGCTTGCTCATTGGATCAGGCTTTCAACTTTGTGTCCAAAACAAAACACCAAAACTGGCAGACTGGAGCAGGGACAAGAATCCAAAAGAATATCAAAAAATGATCGCGCCAAAACACATATTGTGCCTTGGTGCTGTGTCCTGTCAGGTGGGTCTGTATGAGATGAAAGTCATCTCAGATAAGACCGGTGGCTTCATGGTCCGAGCGCTTGATGAAAATGGACAGTTTGTTTCTGCAGCAAGTGATTCCTTCTGTATGACAGTATATGACCTTGGCTCGGCTTTTGGATGTCACATAGGTCATGAGTGATTCCTTCAGTATGCATGTGTTCAAGGCTGGGCTGAGGGGTCAAATGGATTCAAAAGGGTCAGATGGGGTGAAGTGTCGAAAGTGGATGAAAGCGAGATTGAAGTTGGTTATTTCTATGCAACCGCCTTCATCCTTTATATAAATCCAGACTTTTTTAAATTCCACCGACAGTTCGAGTTTCCCTTCTCAACTCCAGATTAGGGTAGAAGTTTCAGAAGCTTGTCAGGTTTTTTGCACGATAGAAAAATTAATTTTAAAAAATACATTCATTCCGAATGCATGCGAGATGGAAAGATTGGGGATCCCTTGAATCAATTGCAAAGATGGAACTGGGTAAGCTCCTGAAGCTTGACTTAAGATTTAAAACAGCAAATTCCAAGGTTTCGCAACCCCAGGGTCGCGGCTTCAACCAGGACTCTTTTAGAAAAGTCTTCGAGCCAGATGAGGAGCCAAGTGTTGAGTCTGGGATTTTGATCAAATTGCAATCCCGAGAGCACATTCTGCTGATTGCTGATGCCAGACTGGATACTTGAAGCTTGGCTTCAATGCCAAGATCGAGGCACATCAGGGTATGGAAGGAAAGGAACTTTTTTTTTTACAAGCAAGATTAACGAATCTGTTTCGCCTTAGTTTCTGCCAGGTTTTCACCTCCAGGGAGTTCAAATGCTGTGGTGCTGTAGGTGGTTTGTCGTATGCACCTGAGATTCTAAAAGGGCATCACTGTGGATCAGATGAGTCAGAACTCAGACAAAGCAGCAGTTTTGACACGAGGTCCTTAGGCAAAAAGGGCCCCTGCGTGGCAGAGACCGAAATTGGCGAGGGCAACACGTGCCAATGGGTTTGGATGGCTCAGCATAGCAAAGGGCGAGTTATTTCTATTTACTTCTTGCATTTTGAAGGATCAACATGGACATTGGACACCGGGGCCAAGGTGGTGGGATCTCTGGACCGAAACACGACCATCGGTTTCTATTTTGACATTGCCAACCAGCAGGTGCCCAGTTTGTTGGAATGGGGTATGGGCAAGTATTTCGTATGGAAAACAGACTATGATAGGGAGATTGTCCCGTAAAAAATGGCTTTGTATCTTAACCGCCTTAACCCAAGGTTCATCACAAAGGTGTCCCAGTTTGGTTTTTTGTTTCTGCATTGTTTTGGACAGGCTAATTCGGTACCGCAGGGGAAGCAAGCCTTTTTGCAGCCCATAGCTTGGCTTTGGGATGGATCTTAAGCTTTGGACATTTAGGTAGACTAATAGGTTTGTAAATCGTAGAGTTGGAAAGAGTTATTTGGGTTTTATGGAAAGAGTTTACCGTTTTACCATTTGGCAACCGAAACAAGACATTACCGTTGGAATTGTCGCCTGTGGCCTTGATTTTTAGCCAAGGTTCCAGACTTGCTACCTCCATCCCTCGGGCAGGAAACGACTGCGAGTGACCACGGTGCAGGGGTCCTCAGATTAGGAAACCATATGACCCTAAGGGAGAAGGATCGCATGACATGCAACAGCCAGGAATTGCTTGGAAATGCATGGCATATGCTGCTTTGTGAGGTCCCATCGTTTCTCAGATGCTCAGATGACAGACATCCAACCAGGCGCATTGTATGAGCCAAAAACGGTGGTACTAGTGCAACTGTTGATGTACTGAATGTTGATGATGGTTGTGGGTTGGTTGTGTGTTTGGTTGTGTGTTTGCGGTTGTAGCCTGACATGGATGTTGGATTGGATCTTGAAAACGAATCCCGAACAGGCTTTGATCAGGAAGCCGCAGCGGTGTTGATGGCCCGCTATGCCGTGTTCAAGTGCGAGAACGAGGAGTCAAATTGTTGCGGTATGGACCTGATGGATGGGTGGAAGAGTTGTAGAGATTTCCTTGGAATCTCTTTTGGTACTTTCAGGAAGGGGTCATTTCGTGTCTATCCCTGCAGCCTTCTAAGCATATTCCCAGAAAACCAATCTCAAGACATCCCCATGATTTGGGTTGGTAGAAATCGAAAAATGGGATTGAAGTACACTCAGTAGCTTGATATTATCACATCATAAAATACTGAGAACATCAACATTTACATCTCCATTACATCGCCTGGCACCCTGTTGCCCTGGCTTCAGGATCCTCTAGACGTCCTTCGATGGGTCGACAGGATGCTCATCCGCAGCTTGCCTAAGGATTTTTCATGACACCTACGATGTCCCAAAGCGGAGCCACCTCTGTTTTTAGCAGTATTGGAGGGGCCAAGATTCCCCCTAAATATTTTGATTCTGAGTCTTGCGTCGGTTGAGGGGGGTGGTTAAACTGTGCAAGAATGAATTCCCATTGCGTTTTGCAGGGGTCATTTGGGGTATCCATTCCACCCCTGGTCCGGGGGCGGTTGGGTGGGAAGGTGGCGTGATAGAGAAGTCTATGTTGATTGTTGTTGTCCTTTTCTCAATCATATTATATCCTCCTCGCCCTTTATTCTCCATAATCATCATCATCATCATCATCATCATCATCATCATCATCATCATCATCATCATCATCATCATCATCATCATCATCATCATCATCATCATCATCATCATCATCGTCATCGTCATCATCATCATCATCATCATCATCATCATCATCATCATCATCATCATCATCACCATCATCATCAATAATGCCATCCTCATTCTCATGCTCGTCATCATCACCTTTATCCTCATCATCGTTTTGCTCATCTCTTTCTCGTCGCATGTTATAATAGAGTGTTGGCAAGACATAGGTTTTTTATTCCCCCTTTTTGTGTCTGGCTTGGATCCTGGAATCATGCTTGGCCTGCGTTGGTGTCCAACGTTTTTTGGAGTGCTTTTTGTGGCAGAATTGTTATTCCAACGTCTGCCTCCCGCTCGCACGTTCCTTACGTTCCTTGTCCCGAGCTTTCGAGTTATTCGCTTCACTCCTGTGCTTTTTGACCTATGACAGACAAGCGGATATCGAAGATGAAGTGCTGCCGGATGCGGTGCCCTCTCAGGTCTCGTTTCCAAATTTGCGAACTTCCGAAAGGCGCGACCGGCTGGGAGCTGGGGAGGTCGTAAGTTAGGTTCCTGCACACTGAAGAGGTTTATAGGCAACTGGTTTCGTAGATGAGGGTGTTGCGAGTAGATCAGTAGATGTTTCACGGCCACACTCTGAGTTGGAGTACTAGTTTTTCCCCTCAATTTTTTTTGTTGAAGACTAACCGGGAACACAACACGCCACGACCACTTAGCATCTGGACACTGAGCTCAATCTCATCACCAAGACACCAAGCCCTCCACACTCTCCAACTTGCCTAAGGTCCATCACTTAGCAAGATTCAAATCCTGCATCCAAGAGAACACAAGGTGTCCAAACTGTGACGTGAATTCTGGCTCAAGCTTCCCCGTTCTAAATTCTGCAAACCCTGCGGCTGGAGCCTTAAACTTTTTTGCGCATTTCGAAGAAGTTCGAACACTCAACCTTGTAACAAATTGATATGGAGACCTTTTGAAGCGCAGATTCTTAGGTCTGTACCCGGCGGTTGGCTAACAGAAATTTTACAGCGCGTCTTGGTGACATGGTTGGACTGGGTTGGGCAATCCATAGGGTCTTGTTCTTGAGCGGAAAGGGGAACCCAAGAGAGGGAGAAAGTTTTGCATTCAAGTTTTGTGACGGTTCATTTGCAGCGTGTAATTGTAGCAGCACCTTTGTGGGTACCCAAATGACTAGAGACAAACGCGATCGGCGATATGATTTTCCATGCTTGATTGTACAGATGGTTGTTGCTTGAACAGCCCTGTTCATAACTAAGGTTGGAAAGTGCTCATTCCTATGGCTATTCTTGAAGGCCTGAAACTGCCACTGTAGTACACCTTGGACTTGCTGCAAATGTTTGCAATCAGGAAGTCCCACAAAAATGACTAGGGCCCAGGATATATGATATATGTTGGCACCTTCCGATTAATTTATGTTTGCTCATGGTTTGCATCGTACATCATTGAATCATCACTGTTGACACCGTGTGCCTGTTGTGTTATGCGGGTGGTAGTTTGGCCCCACCACACCAGGATCGTCTCAATTCTCTTCTCAGAAGGAGCCGGGGAAGTCGGGCCTGTCCGTGAATTCATACACAATCATATACACACACCAAAATGATGACGAATTTGAACGTGCCTTTAATTGTTTGAACAGAAATATGTAGGGTTTGGATTGCACGCATTCAAGTCACCACCAAGCATGGTCAAATAATCAAATTCTTTGAAGTCGTTACACCTCATGGGGACGTTGAATGTGCCTGGCGTTTTCTGGTGTTGTTTTTCCATGGGTGAAGTGTATGGTTGCGACTGCAGATGACATCGCGTGTTTCGCGTCGTAATGGTGCAGCCCGTACATCTGTGTCAGTGGCGTGGGGTCCTGGTTCAGCAAGGCTTTAGTGATAGCAGGATGGAGCATTGCATCTCAATATCAAGTGAACGTGATTTGAAAGCTACTCACCAAGCCGCCAAACGCTTAGGACAGCTCTGGGAAACAGGACTGGCTGGTGGGTCCCGTCCAACTCCCCAGTTGACACGGAAGGGCCGAGGCTCCAAAGGTGGTTGACATTGGTTGACCATTGACCAGACGACCAGCACCACAAGTTTGAGGAATGTTACAGTGCTCAGCACAACATTGAATCACATAGCAATGTTCCCCTGAATGTTTTGACTTATGTATCTAACTGGATGAGAGACTTTTGCCACGGAGGAGCGCTGCCTTCCCCTTAATCGAAAGCCCCTCCCAGCTCTCCAAGGTTCTGGACCTTGTGAGCAAGGGCAACATGGACAAGGTTGAAACTCTCCTCAGCGAGGACCAGCTGAGACATGAAGCCTTCACCAAAGGAAGCGCCAAATCGACCAAGTGCCAGAGATGGACTGTCTCCAGGATGCCAACAAACAGCATGCTACAAAAGCGCGGTCCTGAGGAATCGAGGAACTCTCTGAATCAGGACTTCTCAACCTTTGTTGCCCACTTTCTTACAAGCCCTTTGAGTTTGTTGGGGGTACTTGGCTGCAGCTGTTTTGCTCAAGAGTGGCAATTTTGGATCCGGGACGTTGAAAAGGCATAGGAGATGACTTCCTTTGTCTCTGTCCCCTTGACAGCCCAGAAAGCTGTGGTGAGCAGCATTCAGAATGCAGAGATGCGGACTGTTCGGTCCCTTGATGAGCAAAAGGTGTGGTCTCAAATGGATTCGTGCTTGATACAATTCCCATGCTATACAGCAAATCATGGTCCATCATGTGGCTTCGCAAATTTCGATGTTCTTTCACTTCTGCGACATGGGCGTAGAAAGAGCTTTAAGACTTTCCATCAATCCCAAATCTAATTCCTCCATACGGCCCTGTCTCTCTTGTTTCCTTGGTTTGGTAATGTACATACATCTATGTATGTACACGACATAAATACCGTATAGATACCTTGCCAACAGCTTGTGTATAGAACAATATGGCATAACGGCATACATCTAAATGTTTTTTTAAAGTTGCTATTGATGGTGGCAGCTCAGGTCATCCAGCATGAAACCTGGCAGCCAGGGCTTGTCACTTGGTGCGCTAGGTGTCCTTGCAGCAGGTGGATGAAGATGTCGGATGGCCGTTGATACCTGGATGGCTGTTTTTTTTTTTTTTTTTCGCATGGGTAATACCGTGACATACCATATAACGTACTGCTGTCACAGGCGATTTCATCAGGTTTTCACGAATCTAGTGGTGATTCCTGCCAGGTGCGGCCGCCGCATTTTTGCCGCGTTCGGAGCGCGGTTCGCGCCGCGGGGCGGCGTCCACGCGGGTGGCCTGCCGGGCCAATCCGGTGGCCACCTGTGAGACGAGCATGGGCACCTTCAAGGTGTGTGTTTTGTGGACTCGGAGCCCCAAAATTCCAAAAAGGTGGGTTTTAAGTTTGAGTTTAAATTCAATCTATGAATGGTTGAAGGAGGGTGTTTGGAGTGGACATCACAGAAATATCCAGGTGGAGTTGTATTTGGACCAGATGCCCTTGACAGCATCCAATTGGATTGATTTGGCAAAGACTGGCTTCTACGATGGCATCCATTTCCACCGCGTGATCCCGGGCTTCATGTGCCAGTTTGGATGTCCGTCTTCTTGGTATTTGCCTTCAGTTCATTTTCTTATGGTGGTTCATCAGATTATCGTTTTGGCTTGTTGGGTAGGAACCGGGTTTTAAGATCCGCATCTGGAGAAACTCATCCCTTACGAGGGCAAGCTCAGCTGTTGATGATGATTTCAGGTATGCCAAAGATCCCAAGAGCCCACGTGCTGGCACTGGCGGTCCCACTGAAGGAAGTTTCGAGGTCTTGGGCGGCTCTCGTCAGGCCTGAGAACTTCTTGTTTTGGTGATTTTGGTGCTGTTTTTTTTGGATGCAGTGGACTTCGATGGGAAACCAGTTACTCTCTAGTCTGGGTCCAAGTTTGAGAATTGCCAGGCTTTCCGCGATGGAGGTGGCAACATCGAGGATGAGTTTACTGCCAAGTTGGGCAATGAACCAGGCACTTTGTCCATGGCCAATACCGGGGCTCCCAACTCTGGTGGCTCCCAGTTCTTCATCAATGTGAACAACAACAGCTTCCTGAATTGGTTCGATCGTTCCACTCCATCCGCACATCCGGTCTTTGGCAAGGTGGTGGAAGGATATGACCTCTTGGAGAAGATTTCTCAAGTTCCTACAGATCCTCGAGATTGTCCTGAAGACCCTGTGAAGATGATCAAGATTACCGTGGAGGGTGTATAGATCGAAGTAGGTTTGAGATGTCTCAAATCCAGGCAGATTCCCCTTTTTACCATGTATGTGCAACCAGATCAACGCTGTTTTGTAGATTTCATGATTTGAGACGTACACACATAGTTGCATCATTTGAAATAGTGTATGAGCTTCAGGCTTGGACTGAACAAATAGCGCAAGAGGTCCAGCGAAAAATAGGGACGTCTCTGATCAGGGTCCTTGGGTGGGAGGGGTGACTGGGAAGATGATTTGGGACTTCTAGCTTGCTTCTCGAGACGCAGTTTCAAGCTTGACTGAGGCCTTCTACCATTGGATCATCCACGCCTGCCAAACAAAATTGAAGAATCCCGAGGCATGTGAGGGGGGAGCTGGTGCGGCAGCCCTTGTCCTTCATCCAGTCGTTGGGGAATGGGAGCTGTTTTTCGAGGCAGCGCGTTGGTTTGCAGCTCGTATGGAGAAATCTGGCTTGAAAGCTAATGTTGGGAAGCTTAGAAGCCTTTGTAGGCGTTTTTCTTTACCATGAAAAAATCATTGCTTTTGGTCATGAAGTTGCATGAAGCTGCTTGAAGTTGCACATGACATTTATTTCAGGTCCACTTTCTCCAATACTGTCCTAGGCGATGATCAAACGTGCATTTACACTGAACCGAACCATCTGCAGCGTGCACAGTGTCTTAGGTTGTGACCTTCAACTGTATGATTGGTTCGTGCTTCAAAAATGGCCCGGTGCTCGGCTGGGATCCACTAAAAACTGAAAACATAATAGGAAACATAGTAGTAGGAAAGAATGACATCATATAGTTTCTAGGAATTTATAACATCTACAATCGATACATTGAAAGTACTTCTCACTTGGTGGGGTCTTGCAGCATCTATCGTTGTTCCTTTCAAGAAGATGTGAAAGCCTTTGTCTCACTTTATGCGAGGTGATTTGGACCTTGCACGCTCCTGGCCGGTGTCCCTGGTGATGAGTTGTATTGTTTTCTGATTATTTGGTGGGGGTCATGTCCTTGTCGAGTCCTCCTTCAGGTGGGATGTCATGATGGCCAGTGGCATCAAGCCGAATCGCATCACCTACAACATCCTCATAAGCTCCTGCGCCAAGGATCATGTGCAGGGGTTGTTTGAGACTCGAGACCATCACTGCTGACTTGTAAGGGAGTGTGCCATCCCATTTGAGGAGGTTAAATTTACTTTCAGTAATTGACCCTTCTGAAGATCGCCTTGGATCCGCTGCCAGATGCGCGATGCAGCTGGAGCTGAGAAGTGGATGTTGCAGATGATGGAGCAAGGTGGTGCATGCAGTGTTCCATGGTCCATTCAGGTGGTTCTTGCCTGAAGAGCCAGATTTAACATAGAAATATGAAATATGCTGTGCCATCAAATACCATCATATACTTCCTGTACCGTAGTCTAATGTGTACAGACACCTTTGAAATGTTTTTTTTTCCTTCTGCCTTTTGGAATCCTTTTTGATATTTGCAATCCAAAGATTTGATCATCACTGGAAGCACCGCAGGGGTGAAGCCTTGTACGGTTTCCTTCACAGCGGTTATCAGTGCCTTTGCGAAGATTGGTGTGGGCAGCCTCAGAAATGGGAAGCAGTTGGTGTCGTTTCAGAATGGTTTGCAGGGACTTTTTTTTTTTCTGGGTTTTATTTACCATTGACAGGTGAATTTGGGAGAACTTTTTAGCAAAGTTGCCTAGGATCTGGAAGCTGCAGAAGCCTGGTTTCGTCGCATGGAGGATAGGGGGGGGTTTTCTTTGTTGGTTTATGTTAGTTCAATGGCAACATGGCAGCACCATTGGAACGGCGATTCCTGTCCAATTTTCTTTCCAGGAGTCCAAAGAGGCTCGGGGAGGGAGATTTGACAACTGGCCATGAGTCGGGTATCGGATGGTGTCACAGTGGCCCTAATTTCTATATATACAGTATAATATTTATATTATATTTTTTGTAACCCATGTAATGAACAAACGGAACAGAGTGGCTTTTGACACCGCACCTCAAAGTTGATTTGTTTGAGACTCGAGAATGAAAAAACACTCTGTCAAGTTGATTCTCCAACTCCAAAGTTCTTGGAGCATTCACAAAAAACTATTCAAACTTGTCAGTGGAATCAAGCTTTTCAACAAGCAAATTATTTAGCATCCACCGCCAAATATTCGCAAGCCAGCAAAGGTTGCAGATTCTGTGGTGTACAACAGCATGATCAACGCTTGTTCTCGCCCAAGATGAAATGACTGGAGAATTGGTTGTTGCACCTATTTTCGATGGAAAAGTCTTGTGTTGATTGAGCTGGAATTCATTGGAAGATTGGTGCCGGCTTAGAGTAAGCTTTTTTGTAGACTAGGCTTTTGAAAAGCTAGGACAACAGGCCCTGCCTTGAAGTTACCCTCACCGTCTACTTCTCAGGTGCTAAAGCTGGTGACATAGACCGAGCAGACCACTGGCTGGAGCGAATGCTTGAGGTGTCAATACAACAGATAGACATAGATGACAATAGACTATGGCTTGAAGTTGCGTGTAAGGTAGTGAAATCGACATAGTACTTGTATGTCATGGTACCAGGGTAAGATGGGATTTGAAAGTTGAACCAATCATGGATAGTTTTCGTAAGTAATCTTCGGCAACATTTCGCAATGTGAAGCTGCCGTGCCTGCCATTGCCAGGCTGGAGTGAAGCCAGATGATAAGACGTACAACAGCTGGGGGACCAGGGTAGATGACGTTTGAAATTCTGAAGTATTTGTTTTGCAAACCGGGCTCCCCTCAGGTTTGATGCATGCTTGTGGGCGGAATGGACATCCCGAACGAGCTGAGTTGTGGTATGCGTCCCTTGGCGATTCTGATTCTGTAGGGTTGTTTGGATGTGGCTTGAAACATCTCAAGTTGGTAGCATTCTCGTGCATTTGTGAGTCAACTATTCAATCCCCTCTCCACAATGTTACATCCTGCTTCGTTCCCGTAGCCTTGCGAACAATTGACTCCCCACAAGTCGATGAGGTCCTGTTAAGATGACACAGACGGGGTTGATACCAGGTCCTTTTTAAACCTTCCCACACCTACGGCGCATCTCACTGCACAGTTTTGTGAATTTCTCCAAGGCAGATGACTTCAATGGGCTTTCGTCCTGCAAGGGCACTCAGCTGTCATCTCTGGGGTTTCTGCATGTCAAAATGACACCACAGCTTGCAAGGATCGAATCACCTTCAGCACCATTATCAATTCCTGTGCTAAAGCTGGATCGGTGGAGAAGGCTCGGATCTCAAAAGGAGTGAAGCGCTTGATGCTATGGCCATGTGAAATGTCGTTGCTTCAAAACATGTGCAGGCAACTTACTGGATTCAGGTTGGGGGGGATTTCGGGTTGGCGGAGGCGGTTGGTATTGTGGGACTCTGAATCCTGACTAAAAAAAGTGGAGACTTTTTGAAGTTGAGGCATTTAAAGCATTTTAAAGCATTTTTGCAATAGGCTCTGGCATGCTTTTGCCGGTCACCCTGCAGTTTCTGCCAGGAAATGGCAAATCATGGCTTTGCACCCAATCTGATGTGCTACAATTGTTGCCTGGAATGCATTTGGGGTGTTGGGCATGGTGACCGGGAAGATTTGGGAAGGTACGGTGGAACAGCCCCAAGACTTTGTGAGCATAATCAGCTTTTGATTGGTTTCTTGAGATGATGACATGTGCCCACATGTCAGATACAGATATTGTTGCAGAAGGGTTGAAGCACTGGAGCACAAGGACCAATATGCAGCAAGAATTGGTATTACACTTGGACTTCTCATTGTTTTTTCGTCTTGCCCCGGATCGTTACATGTAGGCGTCTACATTAGGCAGCACTGGAAACATCTTGAAATATCTAGAGCTTAGAACAGCTTAGAGGTGTTGCTGGAAAATGATTTGAATGATCTCCTTGCAAGCTTTCCGCCCTTGCCCGAAGGTTTGCTCCGCGCATGCGCTGTGCGCGGGGATGTGAACGCTGCCAAGTCTTGGTTCTCGACACTGGTGTCCAATGGTTGCCTGGATGATATGGAGAGTTCCGGTTCCAGACTGGGGCAATGGATCAACATGGATCAACTATATCATGTAATCGTTTGATGTTCTTGTGAAGCATTGTGATTCCCTATATTTATAGATGGTTATACACTGTTTCATGCAAGGGAGATTTGACCAAAAATCATGAAGCATTTTTTTCATCCTCTTGGGGATTGTCCCTCCAAACCAGGCATCTCTCTCCTTACCGAGGTCATACACCCAGTACCATCACCTACAATTGCATGGCTAGTGCCTTCCTACGAGCAGGCCGGGGTCTTCAAAAGGTTGTTTGGACTGGCTGGGTGATGTTGCCTTGGGATTTATTGATGTAAGATACATACGTTAAATAAGCTATGCAAATATAATGCACTACATATGTCAGCTGAATCCAAAGATTCGTAAACAGCGTTTTTAAGGAAATCCCAGCCGTCACTGCGCAACTGGGAAATGTGCGGCGCCATGCGGGTTTGAATGGAAGTGGATGAACATGTACGTAAATGTTCATCCACTTGCGCATGCAGTTGTTCACTCATCCACTTGCGCACCTGGGCGCTCATACTCATTTTAGGTTTCCAGTCAATGTACCTCGATTTTTGGTTTACGATTTTTTGGATTCTGCCAGTACATACATGTACGTATATAGAGACTTTTCGCAAGTTTTTTTTTGCACCTGGCTTATTTTCCTTGAGTTGGGGAGATGTCCAAGACAAGTCGTGGCCCTACTCAGCAACCGATTGGCCCAGGTCTGGTTCATGTGGCCTTGGCATCTTGGCTGATTTGCTTTTTCGCATCTCATCCACTTCAAGGTGGAAACATGTCACGAGTGCCCAGGATTGGTTGGTGAGGATGTTGAAAGAGAGTTGCCAACCGGATGCGGTTGCTTGGTTGAAGGGTGGCGTTTTTCCGCTCGTTTTCATGTTCCAAGCAGCTGTGAAAATGAAGTTTCTTAGCAGCAGCTGTGGTGATTTTGCTTTGCGGGCAGCCGTTGCGATTGGTGAAGACGTCCAGGTGACGCACGCCATTCTCCAGGGGGACGACCCGGAAACAGGGTTGGGCACTTGGACGTTGGAACAAGCTCCGCATGACCGAATTGCTTCTGATATCTGCTGTTTGTTTAAATTTGCATTTGAAATGCAGCTGGACAAAAATGTTGAAAAACCTCTGGAGGGAGGTTTTGAAGTTCTAAAGTTCGGAAAGAGGCAATGCAGATAGGAAAACTGGCGTGAGAGGTTCTGTCTGTCCAAAGTTTAGAATCCCATACCAAGGAGTTTTGTCCCTTCAAGAAATTTCGGCCAAAATGACACCTTTGACTGCCAGGGCATCATTGTCTTCAGCGATGTGTTTGCTCATCTTGAAAGGCTTGCCCACGCCCCTCGAGGTGCAATGCCAAACAGCTTTTTTCATCCCGCAAAATTTTTCGTTCATCTCAGGCTTTCAGAAAGACATGTCACAGTGTGGCAAACCTTTCACACCCAGGACTATCTGAAAGTCATGGAGCTTTTTAAAGTGCCCATTCCGGATCCTGCCTGGAAGCCCGATGATGGAAGCATAGCAACAATCCATGGGGTGTGGGACAATCCCCCTTTCACGAGTTTTGGTTTTCAAGGGTGCGGTTACCTTGAAGCTTCATGGCATTTGAGGTTACAAACGCCATCAAACTACACGTGGAGGCAGTCCAGTTTGAGGCAAGATATCGTGGCTTTTGATATGTCGGATATGTGCTATTAGAATCTATTAGACAGGTAGTGTGACAAAAAGACATAGGGTGTTTTACACGGACTGCTAAGGAAAAGTATTTTTACAACCCACCGCCATAGTCTCACAGTCTACATGGCAATCCAAACATTTTTCCACAGTTGGCTAAACATTTTGGGTATAGATGATATCAGGACAAAGGACCATCTTTTGTAATTGATTGAATAGAGAGACGTCGCTTCCACGTGCATGAAGGCCAGAACACCATTGGTTGCTGTTGCGTGTATAAATTCCGGTGACCAGCACACGCGGAAGCCATGGAATGCCAGCGAACTGTGAGGCACAAACCATGAAACAGGTTCAACAAGCTTACACTCCGTTGGCTGGGCTCTCAGACAGTGACAGTTACGTAGTGATGTTTGGAGTTGGCTGAGCTCTCGCGTTTCAGTGGCCACCAAGGGCTTTCCGGAGAATAGCCTGATCTTCAGCTTGTAGAGGCCATGGACAGCCATGGGTCATTGGTGTATACTGCTACGGGATAGGTCTGGCGGATGATTGACTGTCCCTGTTCAACTGAATCCTCCAGATGTTCACAGATTTCACAAATGAGCAATGTGAACTTCATTGGCTTCCATTTTGTTTTTACTTCTGTGCCTCAAGCTCATCCATCTGCCAGTTTGCATCAGCAAGCTTGACCACAAGGCGTGGGGTTGTTAATGCCATTTTGTGCAGACGACTTGTACACCACCCACGGTAGGGCCGTGATTTGTCTTTGTACAACTGCAAAACGTGGAGGTTCGACATCATTGGGTAGCACATGTGAGATCCCAATGGTGCTCAACTGCGTGAGCTGCGTGAGCATGCTCGCCCCGTTCTCAGAAAGTGGGGCCTTGGTCTTTTCCCACATGATTGTCCGTCGCAGTGCGGGGACCAGCGAGCTCCTCGGCCCTGGTTGAGCGGGTGCACCAGATCAGAGTGATTGGATTTGCGTTGGCTGGTTTGTGCCACTTATACAAACCAATTTCAATTATTTGGATCTTATATAATTCCCCAAGGCACAATGACCAACTTAGGAAAGAGTGATGAATCTCAAGCTATTTTGAGCTTTGATTTTTGAAACGAATACAGAAATTACTGGTGATGAGAACTACACTCGGGTCACCCTCAGCTCAAGGACATTGTCAAGCTGTAATAGCTTTGAGAAACCGAGCCTTTCTCATGCACTCGTTTCTGAAGATCCCATTAAAAAGGGCACATGGGATGTCTAGAACTGGAAACTCCTATTGAAATGGAAAGCATTTGCACAGAAACCAAGATGGAGTGACCAGCTTGTTGATTGACATTCAACTTGGTGGACCTTTGGAAGCCATGATACCACGCTGCAGACACCCTTTCCACAATGGCTCTCTGAGGATCTTCAGCGTCTGAAAATGATATCAACTGATGATTGGTTGATGTAGGCAGACAAAAGTTAAGATGTTTCAGTGGATGATTGATGAAAAACGACAAGTATACAAAAGATTATAAAAGTATGGTTTGAAGATATTTGAAGTACATAGGAAAGAAGGTTCTTACAAGCAGAGTGATTGTTTGTGCATAGTGGATGACAAGACATCCTTCAAAGGTGGGTCCTTCCCGTGCCTTCCACTACAATCTCTCCTTTGTGCCCAAGGGTACTGTCGAACACACAAAGTGTTTGTTGTATGGTCTTGGAAAAAAATTCAGCTGAAGGTCTTTGAGAGGGTACTGGAGCTGCGCGTTTTTTTATATAAACTTCGAAAACTTCCTGGCGATCCTGTGATGGGAATGATATGGATCTCACACTCATCATGGATCTAGAGCCAAACGACCAGAAGCAGCTGCCCATTGCCTTTTGGTCGAGTAAATCAAAATTGATTTCCTCCTTCCCACAACTGCATGGAGAGGCCGTGAGTGTTCGTGTTGGAGTCAAGAACACTGCCGCATAATTTTCATCCTTTCACGCTCTTGAAGAAACCTTGTGAGATTGGAATTTGGAGATAAGACAGGCATCGAATGACAGACATTGATTCTCAACCAATCCTCTCCTTGGCAGCAGAAGTCTTCTCTCTTGAATTTGGAGAAGTGAAAAAAGGCACCTTGAAGTCTTCATGACGATCCCTTCGAAGGCCACTCAGGTCGCTCCCAGCGAGGCCCTTCTCGGTGTTTTAGTTTTTCGCCGAAACAGCCGAGAAGGGTCCACAATCAGCTCATTTCTTTTTATGCTTTCCGGCCTCACTTTTATGTGGGCCATGCTGGCGCGGATCATTCTGGAAAGCGGTTGTTAAATAGTCTTCTTGGAGGATTGGAAGGTTGAGAAAAGCACTGATGTCGAAGCTCATGGAAGACCATTCAGAGATGGACATAATGTGACATACAGTATTGTACATATCTCACAAATCTATACTCATCATAGATCTCACTATATCATCACTGCGTACCACGTATCTATCAAGTATGGATCATATTTTTGGATCTATATCAGGCGGAGCTTAGACTTTCTACTCGCAATAGCAACAGGATTTCAGAGAGTTCGGTGATTTCAATCGTTTCGGGTCTTTCCTTTCTAACCAAATGGCCTAAGCAGATGATGTTGCAAGCAACCCTGTTTAAGCACTCTTTTCTTAACGAGGAGTGATGATGGTAGAAACAATATGGAACCAGGAACGTGGCACCCGTATCTCAATGAATTCACAGTGCATAACGCCTTGAAACTCCCGAAACAAGGTGATGGCTTGTGGCTGCTTGATCTCTTCTACTAGGATGGTTTGTATTTGTTTGGCAAGCATGAGTGGGTATGGGTCAGCAGTCAGCAGTGAATTCGCCCAGTATCATACAGAGAACAATTTTTCGGAACGTGTTCGTACACGAATACTATACAATATTGCATTGTAAAAAAACTTTGTTTCTCTGGATGTGATTTTGGACTTAGGAGTATCCCCTTTTCCACGGGGTCTTTCCTTTTCTCCATCCTGGCATTGAATTCGCAGATCCTCAGACCCTGCACTAGTATTGCACTAGTGCCCGCCTGACGGCGGGTGTCTTCAGGAAAAGCTTGCCCCCCAACCGCTTCCCACTTGATTTCTTCCCAGCTCCCTGTGGAATGCATCGTGAACCGCCTGAATTTCAAGATATGATAATGGTTTGCGATGCGTTGTCAGCTGTGCCTGATCATGCGGCAGGGTCCCTGATGATCGCCACTTTCATGTTGGGCATGAGTAGAGTAGATGCTATGGCAGCAAGTCACCGCATGCCTGGTTCAACATTCAAGAAACTTCAGCAGGGACCCTCCGTCAGTCTTGAGAATCACAGGCAACCCAGCCCGGCCAGTATTTTCCCATTGCTGGGTTTCTTTGACCTTTCGTGTGTGATTTAAAATCCAATATCTCCGACAATCTCATCCAACACCTTGCCTCAGCGGGGTGCAAGTTATTCAAAGCATGTCTTCCAAGTAGCTTGATGTCTCGTTGTCATATTGCTTGAATTTTTGCAAAGCATATCCCCCACGGTGTTGGAAACAGGACAAATCCCTGCGAGTTGCCCGGAGTTTTGGTTTTGCGGCTAGAGTTTAACATTTGTGAACAAAAAAGCTGCTGAATCTGGACAGTTGGATTCCTTGAACCCACTTTGAAGGATGTGAATACCAGATACCAAAGTTTGGCCACGCCGCGTACAGGATGATCCTTCCAGTTTTCACCTTGGCCCAGAGATGTCCATCTTTCCTCAGTTCATGCACCTTGCCTCGGTTGGGCTGGAAGTTGATGGTATGTCGCAGTTGGGGAACCCCACGGATTTGTCCCCTGAAAACTGGTTGTTGTGGCTTGTGAACTGCCAGCCACAACATGTTTACAAGCACATTGTTCAGAAAGCTCCAATTTGACAAACAAAGGTACCACTTGCGGCGCAGCAACTTTTTGCAAACCTTCAATGCCAGCCCGGATGAGACCGCGTATTATCGCATGCTGGGCACCTGGTTGGTTTGCAGTTTTTTTGGGAAGGAGCAAAGTGCAGAAACAGGGTGAGATATGAAAAGTCGGCAAGACGTAGTGCAAAATTCCAAGAGCAGTTCCTGCTCCTATCAGGTTAAGGGGCTTTCATTGATCAAGGATGAAAATGCGGTCCTTTAGGCTGATCCTGCGAGAGAACACCATGAACTCTTTGGTCATGATCCAGCCTGCCCTCCTGCTGGGGCCTCAGGGGCCAAGGCAGCTTATCAAGGCCTTGGAGATGCTCAATCTTAGAACAGATGTTTCCTGAGGGGTGTATGAAGAAGGATCTATGGAAACCTCCACTTCGCAAGCACAGCATCATCTAGATAATCAGGCTTTTTTTTTTGGGACAGGTTCGACAGGTTGCGTTGCAAGCTCACCATCCCCGGGCTTTCCTTCATTGCCCAGATGTTGCAAAGGCAATATTCCTTTGATGAGGGTCCACCTCAACCAGTCCTGTTGGATGCTACCTCCTTGAAGTCCGGAAGCTTGAGATGCCCGTCTTCTTTTCGGTGCTGGGGACATCCCAATGATGAAAGCAACAAGACGGGAAGGAACCGGCGGCTTAAGTGTAAGAATTGCGAGTATCCCTCGTTGGTGTGGTTCTCAGCCCAAAAATCTGTTACCCAGGATGCATGTAAATGCAGAGTGAATTTTATTGAGTCGGCTGTTTTTGCATCAGGTTACGAGGTTTCCGGTTGGTCGATCTGATCGAATGTTTCTGAGATCAAGTTTTTTCAGCATCCAGAATCTAGAGTGAATGAGTTGGATGTAGTGGAAGGATGACAAAAAAAATACGCCAAGGTGCACCTGTTGTACCAAAAAGAATCGGCCATAGAGCATTGCAAGGGTGAAGACGTCCTGACAAGATGGGATACTTGTGTGCTTACTTCACCTTTAGTGAAATGTACTACACATTGTAACCCAACACTTTGCAGTGCCGCAGCCAGCTTGCTAGCTCTGTTTGGATGGCTTGAAGCCTACAATGAAAGGGAACAATGAAAACATGTAATAGTCAATGAGCCTCGGGCCATGGCATTGTAATGAATTGTAGATATGTGGAGATGGGTGAACACATGGTAATGTATACTACATCAGAATCCATACATGGTACAGATATGTACATGGGGTATGTAAACATTTGTATATTAATTATATAACTACACACATACATTAAAACAAAAATCAATTGTGAATAATCATTGTTTGAGCTTTTTGTTGAAAGATTTTGGAGCCCTTAACGGGGTCATATCCCAGCCTTTAACAACACAAAGTCACGACAAATGGGGCGCCGTGCTGTGGGGCTCGCTTTTCTGTGGCTGAGCCTGCAGGAGCTTGTCGTGGCAAATGATCTGTTTCATGCCAGTGATACGTGGCATTTCAAGGGCAGATCTATACCAAGGGAAGAATCAGAACATTCGAAGGGGTGAAGGGCAGATACTTCTTTCTGTGATCCCTCCTTTAATGCCAACACATAGTTCCTGAAAAGATCATCCTCCAATCATGCACCAAAGAATCCAGCATCCACTAGGACTCGACATTTGTCCAAAAAACGTGAAGTGCCCCGAAAAAAGCCCACAGGTAACCATTCCTTGCTTCACAAAACATACCTTGACATACGCTGAAAATGTTCAACCTTTTCCATCACCTTAAGAGAATAGTCTAGTTGTTGTAGTTTTCTTATGCGTTCCGTAGATCAAGTCTGAATGTTTTGACAGGTTTTCTTTGCGAAATAATTGTTGCGACTGGAAAGATGGAAGTCCGAACACCGCGAGACCTACAATTCAACGGCATGCTTTTTGGTAAGCCCATGTTTTGGGTAAGTCGAATCGTTGGAAGAAGTTCAGATCAGCAATGGCAGGTATTTCTCCTTTAAAGGTTCAAAATTTGGGGCATCCTGAAACGACCACCGACTTGGTCGCTGTTGTACAACAAAGGAAATGAACCTCTTTCAGTTTGAATCTTGTCCTTCTGATGAGTCATAATAGTTTGCACCATCAAACAGTTGATTGATGATAGGCTTGAGATAGTCCGAAGTGGCATCCTGAGGCTTGGAAGCTTCCAAAGGGTCCGTCCTGGTTGTTTGTTTTGGCATGTTTTGGAAAAACCGAGGGTGGTTTTAGTTCCCTTGGAATGGTGCGATGATCAGAGGTACTGGTGGTCGGTGTGCCCTCTTCAGGAGCTCGCAATGAACTTCATTTTCCAAGCTCCGCATGCTCGTCTCTCTCGAGTCAGGCAGTTTGACCTGTTCTTATGGAAGGGGAAATATACATTTTGGACATGTTGGACAGTAAAGATTGAGGAACAACTGGAATTGTCTAACATGGTTGTAGGTTGGTTGGGAAGGGTCTCCATGTGACTTGAAAGATCTGAGTTGTGAAGCAAAGTTCTTGATTCCATTTTGGCTCAAGAACTTTGTTCTGTTTTTTCCCCAACACCAGAATGCTATGGGTTCCGGGAACCGGTTCCGGGACCAGGTTTCGATGGGTTCCGACAGGTTCCGCGCTTCCGGGAACCGGTTCCAGGTTTCGATGGGTTCCGATAGGTTCCGGGGTTGCCAAGGTTGTTCCGGGAACCGGTTCCAGGTTTCCCGCGTTCCGAAGGTTTCAGGAACCCGAGATCTTGCTGCTCTCAACACGCGTTGTTTGCGGTGAAAAGAAGTGCGCTTTGTGCTCCCACTCTGTATCTTTCTTTTAGAAGTTTACAAGATCCGCATCTCATCTCAGGGGGCTTCAACTCAAGTGGTTTGCAGCTCGCAGGTTAAAGGCCACCGACTACAACTCTCTGACTGTGAAGGATCTGAAGGTGGGATATTTCTCGTTGCAAAGCTGCGGCTTAAAATGCCGACCGTTTTGCAGTTGTTGACAACAGTGAGCAGGATTTAAGGTGAACTCTGGCTGGATGGAACGTTGCGTCCAAGTTGTTTTTTCGAAACGAAACGACTGGTTTATGAAGGGAAACATGCCTTGGACCCCATGGTCGAACCAGATCCAATTCCCTTGGCACCGCGCTCACCGCCATTGACAGGAACAGTTGAAGAGTCGTGGCCTGTCGGTGACTGGTCGGAAGGTGGGGGGGGCGGAGGTCATGATGGCTCCAAAGATTTTGGGTTTTCACGGTGGGTGCTGGCATTGGTCCGTTTTTAGATACACCGTTCTTCCAATCGCAAGATGGCTTGAATCTCAATTGTACGTCCCCCTAGTGACCCATCCTTTGCGAGGCAGTCCTAATTCAACGACTTTCAGCAGATGATGCAACTGGGCATGTTCATTCTGCGAGTCCTTGGCCTGTTGAGCGATTTACAGCTTGAAAACGTTGATTGATGGCGGCTATGGGATGTAGAAGAGGAACCTCATTTAGGATGTTCAAAGCCAGTCGCTTTTCTTTGCTCATGTTTGCTCATGCTTGTAGAATCATAGAATTCGATTTTGTGCGATGACTGGGAGGACCAGGTTGGCATTCAAAACTTGTTGTGCACTCTGTAACTCAGCCCTTTCTACGTCAGGCCGTCAAATACTTGTCCATGTATTGAGAATCAGATCACAGGGGTTGGTTGTTTTTATTTGGTAGCAACTGTTCATATGGTTCATGATCACTCCCAGGTGAAATTTTGTTGCTAGGAGGTTGCGAAGTCACAAGGCTGACATCATAACATTTGTTGAATCATTGGTGACTGGCCCATGTATCTCGGGTTGAGCCCGCTGTGGATGGCTATTTGGTTGGTATTGCAGGCGGGGAGATGTTGCTTGTTTGACGCACAGTGGGTCTTTTGAAGGGCCTATTCATCCCAGTTGGGTGCATTCTGGGGGATGCAGTACAGGGTCCGTTTGAAATGCACATCAATAGGAACAAATGCTACTGCTGCTAATATCAGACTAGCAAGCAAAACAAGAGACCGGAAGAAGGAGAAAGAATGAAGCGGACAACAAAGACTAGTGTTGAAGAGGATAGAGAATGAAGAATGTAAAGGCAAGAACCAAGGACGAAGAATAATGACTTGAATTTGACCAATGAGTGAATTTAACCAATAGGAAGCAAACGAGAAGTCATGAAGGAGAGGGATGAAAAAGAAAGGAGGAGAGGAAGAAGACGACGACGATGAAGAAGGCGGAGGAAAAGGACGAGGAGGAGAAAAAGACAAAGAAAGAAGGCGACAAAGACAAAGAGAAACATCACGAGAAAGAGAAACATAAAGAGAAAGAAACCTTGCGGTCCCGGTGTGAACGCTTGGAATGATCTGATAGTATAACTTGTAGCACATTATTTACACATTCAACGTGATTTTGTTTCAGAACTCCCTCGGTTCATACCTTCCATGGATTCGTGGTCGACAAGGTCCTGCATGGACAGCTAAAAGTTGCTGATGCGGCTCGACCGTCTCTTGGTACGGATCGGCAGTTACGAAATGTTTTTGTAAAAAATCCGGTACAACTCAGCAAAAGCACCAGCTGTCACCACCCAAGTCAAAAGATACACTACTCTGAGCAGAATCATACGCCTTCCAGCACAATGCAACCACTTGTTTTTCGTAAGGAAGCGGTATGAAGATGTCCTCCAAGCTGCCCATACAGAGTCTCACACGGTCGAGGTGGGGTTGGGCATTCAAGCTGTGCAAGCTGTGTCAGTTATTGAAAGGCCCAGGACTTTATATCTCTCAGCGCTCTTCAATGAAATTAGTTCTATTTGCGCAGACTGCAAAGTGTCATGTCGTAGACCCGAGGACTTCTGTACCGACTTTTACCGTTGTGTCAAGTTGTGTCTTTTTCTTTCTTCTCCAAACATCGCCAGGTCCGCATCTTCGAGTCCTGGGCGATCGACATCCTTTTTGATGTAGTATGTGTGGGACTGATCCTGGTGCTGAGTGGCCTGGCAGAAATGGATCCTCCAGGTACTTCACGCCTGGTTGTGAGAGGGATCAGGGGATTCCACACAAGAAACGTTGGATGATAGTCTGTTGTGGCGAGGATATTTTTCGGAGTGGGTCATGGCTTTTTCCTGGCCTTTTTAAGTATTTTGATACCTAGGGGAATCCAGGTATCCCCAACGTCCTTCCCCATGACACGCTGTGTCTACAAGGTCAACTTCTCCGGTCTTGCATCTCAGTCATGGAGGTTCTCTACAAAAGGCTGATGCCACACAAGCTGGAGTGCAGTGGCCAACGTCATGTCATGCTGGATGTATACAAAGGACCCGGGATGGATGGAATTGATGGACTCAGTGGTGACATGAACATGGAGTTGAAATTTTGGAGTATATATTGGTTAACTTAATAGCTAATTATGGCCGAGTCAGGTTATTGTACAGATTTTCCCTCTTGGGTTTAGGGTCTCCCCCAGGCTACTTCGATTGCGTGTGTGTTGGCAAACTCCCTAAATTTTTTCCACGGTTTGCCAAAGATTCTGGAAGTTTGAGAATTTCTTCATTTGAGGAAGAAACTGAGTGACCAATCTTTGATGGACAGGTGTTTTTGGAGGTTCAAGAGTGTTGGTCAAGCTGTTGATAGTGTTTTCCACCTACCTGAGCTGTTTTTGTCAGAGGCTTCCTACTAGCATCGTTGATGATTTACCATTTGGCTTGGGATCTGCAATGGTTTGGACTCCATCGGATGGAGAATCTGCTTGCCTCGGATTGGCGATGCCTTATGCTGGTAGCTCCCTTCATCGTTTGTCAGTCCTGGAAGCTCAAAATGGGATGTTTGACAGCGGTTGATGGTAAATTCAAGATCTACCGATTTACCTAAATGGATGTCAAAGTGGTGGATCTTTTTCCTTAAAAATGGATTGCAGAAATTCTTAGCAGCGAAAATTCTTCAAGAACTCTGGATTGCTTCATTGCCTGCGCCTGTCCATGGATGCCGCAATGAATTCCCAACTCTTGGGATGAACATCTCAAGCGCCCAAGGTTGGTCTTCGTGAAGCTATCTCTCTGTTGCCCCAGGCTGGCTGTGATCTTCTATAGCAGCATCACGTGGCTGGCGGTGACGCACCTCAAGACACCCAGCCGAAAAGTGGGAATTCATCTCTTCTGCCTCTGTTCAGGTGCTGAACCCAATGAACTTGTAATCTTTTGGAGAGGGAGTTGCTGAAGTGTGGTGTGCTTTTGGCCGTGGGGAGTATGGTTGGCCCAAAATCTCAAGGGTCGGAGAAATTGCAAGCAACAATCCTTCCTGGTGCGGCTGTGCCAGGTGCTGTTTCAGCCCTCGTGAGACAACGAGACGAAGATCCATTGTTTTGGGCGATGTGCTACCTGCGACGCTTGGGTCGGGTGGCTTTGGGTGCCATGCTGGTCTCTTTGGTCACCTTTGTGATCTTTGGTTCAAGTTCCTCAGTGTCACTTTGGTCACTGCCACATCCGTTTTTTTTGCCTGGTTTGAGTCATCAGTTCATCAAAGTTAGTCATGATGACAAGAGTTGCCACTCGTTGAAGCTGGTAGTCATCGTTGCATAGGCCTTGTGATTCGCTTTGGCGTGCTTCACATGCTGTGCTGCGCCCTTCTCATCCACCTTCCGCTGAGTGTCATAGCCTCTTCCAGCCCTGGGGGAGTTCATCTCATTGCAGCCTTCGCAGTCCTGGCCTTCATTTTGGCATTCATGGGCATTGAACCGGAGAAGGGACTGAGCCTTTTTAGCAGAAATGCGTTTTTCACATGTAGAGGGGAGAGATGGGGAGACGTCGTCGTCCTTCCAAAGTTTAACGACGTGGTCCAAGGAGTGGAGTCAAGAGCTTGGACTATGAACCCCTTTTGATCAACCTGGGCTTCCTCTTGGCAGGTGGGAAGTGAGGTCTGAACCATCAAGGTTTGGGGAGCCCCATCAATTTCGCGATTCTAATCATTTGCGATCAGATTATCCTCAAGAATCATCCATGAATCACCTTTTTTTTGGGGGGAGGGGCCGAACTGGGGGGGCTGTAGGTGATGCGCTACAACAATTGCGACCTCAAAACTTCTACATGGAAGGAAGCGTGATGCATTACTTTGCACGCATTGGCCAGTGGACTTTGCCACTCTTTCTGATGCACCAATGGGTCCTGTTACCCGTCGCGGCCTTGCTCCGCTTTGCTTGTACCGGCCGATGGCCGGTGCATGTGTCTTACACCTCCCCGCGCCTGGCGTGAGTTCGACTGGAAAAAGGGTGTGGGGAAGACAGACTTTGATAGACTCAAATTGGAAAACGGTCAAGATCGACCCATCTTCAAACACCACGGCACCCAACCAAGGCAGAGGAGGAAGAGACAGATGTGGATGAGGATTCCAATGATGCTCGTGCGGATGGGTCACTTGGCCTTCCAAATGGATGAGTTGAATCAGCCACCAAAATGGATTGGTCATGTACAATGTACGGTAGCGGCCAAAGACCAAAATGCAGGAAAAGCCTTCTGAAGACAGAGATATTCCATGACTTTCTTTCATTCTTGTACTTATTATCTTTTCAAAGAAAGTCATGCACTTCTGACGCTGCCAAGCTGCCTTGAGGCCATACTTGGATGATCAGGGTCTTCTGCCCAATGGAACATATATGTGTTTGGATGGCGTGGCACGAACAGGCGATTGGGAAGCCGCCAAGCGCAAAGATCCAAACGATTTGAATTGGCTGACTGAATGGGTGGTGGCTGCCCGCACGGGGCAGCTCGACAAAAAGTAACACGGTAGTTGTAGCTTGGATGCAGTGGTTTGTGAGTCGGGGAGCATCCTTGTGAATCTTTGGTAGTTTGCCGTTGAAAATGAACAGATGAAAGCTGTATCTACCGATATTTGTTTCTATGTTGGCAAGTCTCTAGCAGGGAATCTTGTCAGCAGGAAAGCCACTCCCTCGTTCCCGTGAGGTTTGCTCCGGGCCGCCTGAAGATCGGGGGGCCGACACGGGAAGCAGCGCCGGAAAAAAGGTGGCAGGATGACGCTGCGCGGCAAAAGTCGTTGGATGAAAGGGGGAATTGGGGTTGCTTTTCTCCACACCAATTTTGGTGCTTGATAGTTTTATGACGGTGTTTGGCTCATTTTTTTCAAAATGGAATCTAACTGCTCCTTGGAAACTGAGGCCCAATGTGATTTTGCTCTTGGACGCTTTCTTTCACGTGGTGATTTGGCGCGGCCACGTGGCAAGAAGGGAAGCGGAAGCCTGCTTGTAGAACAAGGGTTTGGCCGATGTGAACTCAAATGCTTGTATTGAAGCTTGCGAACCCAAACTCAACGAGGAGAAAATCCTTTCTGAACATGGCGGGGTCAGATGTGGATCATGATCTAATCCCCTCAAATCTGCCGAGGTGAGATGATCCAAGCGTGGTATGATGCAGGCTACCAGGCCTGAAACTCAAGGATGCAGTTTTAGCACCAGTGAATCCATGATTTCAAGCACATCATGAGTTGTCCATTTCAATTGTTGTTTTCAGTTTCACTTTGAGCATTTTGTTTCACAGAAGTTTCCATTGTCTTTGAGGAGAAGGAGGAGTATGCCAACTTCAAGGCCAAAGCTGAATCGTTGATCAGTTGGTCTCAGTAGGTCTCAGTGGCTTACCCCAATTGTTGTTCATGATTTTGCCCAGTTGGCACGCACTGGGATGTGTTCGTTGAGAAAAGCCAGATCTGGGGCGCCACTATGGGGTTACTGGGATCCACTGTTCAATGAGTTGGCACGACTACTGCAACCAGACTGCAGATTTCTTCTACCGGCTCAAAACTTCCAATTCAAAGAAATCTCCGTGCCACAATGAAAGTCCAAAAGTCATGATGACTAGTTCACTGGAGGTCTTATAGGAACACCTAGAAGTAAAGTAACTAGAACAACGTCGTTTTCTTCATTGCATCAGTTGCACCTGTGAGGCCTTGCTCACTGCACCTGCAGAGGACGCTAAGCACATCTTGGCGGATCGCTTCCCAGTACGGATGCCGAGTGGGTGCTTCCCAACCTTCAAAGGGAGTAGTTAATAGGACCTACCCCGAATAGCCTTGGCTATGGCCTTCCCAGTTTGAAGAAATAGCTATGAAGGAATGAAGGAAGGAAGGAAGGAGAGAGAGAGAGAAGAGAGAGAAGAGAGAGAGAGAGAGAGAGAGAGAGAGAGAGAGAGAGAGAGAGAGAGAGAGAGAGAGAGAGAGAGAGAGAGAGAGAGAGAGAGAGAGAGAGAGAGAGAGAGAGAGAGAGAGAGAGAGAGAGAGAGAGAGAGAGAGAGAGAGAGAGAGAGAGAGAGAGAGAG